>JAMFTG010001832.1:0-27774 GCA_023974075.1 Chaenocephalus aceratus
CTACATCAACATGTGTCCCCTCTTCCTCATGTCTCTTCTACATCAACATGTGTCCCCTCTTCCTCATGTCTCTTCTACATCAACATTGTGTCCCCTCTTCTCCATGTCTCTTCCTACATCAACATGTGTCCCCTCTTCTCCATGTCTCTTCTACATCAACATGCTCCCCTCTTCTCCATGTCTCTTTCTACATCAACATGTGTCCCCTCTTCTCCATGTCTCTTCTACATCAACATGTGTCCCCTCTTCTCCATGTCTCTTCTACATCAACATGTGTCCCCTCTTCTTCATGTCTCTTTCTACATCAACATGTGTCCCCTCTTCTTCATGTCTCTTCTACATCAACATGTGTCCCCTCTTCTTCATGTCCTCTTCTACATCAACATGTGTCCTCTCTTCCTCATGTCTCTTCTACATCAACATGTGTCCTCTCTTCTTCATGTCTCTTCTACATCAACATGTGTCCTCTCTTCTTCGTGTCTCTTCTACATCAACATGTGTCCCCTCTTCCACATGTCTCTTCTACATCAACATGTGTCCCCTCTTCCTCATGTCTCTTCTACATCAACATGTGTCCCCTCTTCTTCATGTCTCTTCTACATCAACATGTGTCCCCCTCTTCTTCATGTCTCTTCTTACATCAACATGTGTCCTCTCTTCTTCATGTCTCTTCTACATCACCATGTGTCCCCCTCCTCTTCTTCATGTCTCTTCTACATCAACATGTGTCCCCTCTTCTCCATGTCTCTTCTACATCAACATGTGTCCCCCTCTTCTCCATGTCTCTTCTACATCAACATGTGTCCCCTCTTCTCCATGTCTCTTCTTCATCAACATGTGTCCCCTCTTCTTCATGTCTCTTCTACATCAACATGTGTCCCCTCTTCTTCATGTCTCTTCTACATCAACATGTGTCCCCCTCTTCTTCATGTCTCTTCTACATCAACATGTGTCCCCTCTTCTTCATGTCTCTTCTACATCAACATGTGTCCCCTCTTCTTCATGTCTCTTCTACATCAACATGTGTCCCCTCTTCTTCATGTCTCTTCTACATCAACATGTGTCCCCTCTTCTTCTTCTACCATAACTGTGTCCCTCTTCATGTCTCTCTTACATCAACACGTGTCCCCTCTTCTTCATGTCTCTTCTACATCAACATGTGTCCCCTCTTCTTCATGTCTCTTCTACATCAACATGTGTCCCCTCTGTGGAAAGAGACTCTGAAAGTTTCAGGAACAAAGGATTTTCTCTTCTTTTTTGATCCATTTCTATAAAAACCTGTCTGAAAATGAGCTGATCAGATTTTGGCCACTTTGTGATGTCATAACGATGTGTTGGCTTGGTAACCTTAGCCAATCAGCAACCAAGGTAACCCCCCCCCCCCCCATTGAGTTCTTTGTAACCAAATGTCTCTCAGAGGGCGTGGGGCTCCTTGTTTTCATCTGAAGTAACAGACAGAGAATCAGCACTTTAGAAACAGGGCTTGAAACAGAGGGGATTATGGGTAATGCTGCATATGGATCTGTTTGGTGTTTCAGCCAATCAGAGACAGGCTCTGGATATATCTGAGAGCTGTGACATACTGATGAAGAAACAGTATAGGGACCTTAAGTGGGATGCCAGTTTGGGTTTCCTCACCTGGTCAGCTAGCATCTTCTTCACGGCAGCACTTTTAGTTCCTCCGACCACCAGGCGGTCCAGGACTTTGTACCACGAGCCGATGACCGGTCCCTGGGATGTTAAAACAGACGAATAAAATATGATTATTATGGATTATTTTCTTTGTTTTGTATAGTTTTATTATCAATTACCACGGTGTTACTAAAGTGTTTACAACTATCATAAGTGACGATTACACAAAATGAAACGAATGAAAAAGGAACGAGAGGAGACAAGATTTAGAGAATAAAGAACATTTTACAAAGAATTAGAGCTCAATCATTCGTCTACATTTTATTGGAAATATGGACATACTTATGGCGTAACGTCCAAATTGCAAAAGGTTGCAAAATGTGTTAAATTATTCAGACTTTTATTTTAAAAAAAAATTGTAAAATATATTATCAGGAGAATCAAACCATCTTATACATTTAATTACATATTTATTAAAATGAGAATAATAATTCCAAAGTATGATTTCTATCAGTTTTTGCAATGGAAATATCACTCCAAATAATCCAAATCCTCAAACACAGTTATAAATATGTTTTATTTTTTTAATCCAGTTACCAAACATAGAAGAACCCGTGGAGAAGTGAAGCTGCTGCTCTGCTAACGCGCTGTTCAACCGATTTCTAACTGGACGATATTTATTTTGAACGTTTAACCCTCCCATTGTCTTCGTTTCCCCTTACTTTGGTGTTCGCGCATTAACACAAAAAACCCATTCATCATCACCAAATTTTATTTAACACCCTTTCAAACTGTATGTATGGTATCAGAGTACTGGTTACACATGAAGAACTGCAGTACATATACAAATAACAGACACTGAACATGTACTGCGTGTGCCAGGTCTGATCCATGTGGGGGGAGGGGCACATAAGAGCGGGAAATGTATCAAATTGTTCTGTGTGTGTGTGTGTTTGTGTCAGGTGTGATTTCACAAGGGGGGATGGGCACATAAGAGCGGGAACACATCTAGAGTATATATGTGTGTGTGTGGTGTGTGTGTGTGTGTGTTTTATCTGATCCGGATGGTTACTAATTCCTTTTCTTTATGGGGGAACACCGGGACAACCATGGTTGTTACAAAGTTGACTAAATCATCCACAACTCAATGAAAGTGTGATCAGTAATGTTATATATTCAAATGTCCACTGTGAAGGATATCACGAAGCCTGAATGCAATCGAATGTAAAACAAAAACGTTAAGATTGATGAAAGTAGGACATCGGTCAGATTTGACCCGAAGACAACAGGAGGTTGAGAACTCTTGCGCCTTCTTTTCAACCAGCGGTTAAAACATCAACATGTGTTATATTTGATATGAACAAAGCAACATCAGAAGGAGACCGTTGTGTGAGTTGAGGGCATGGGATTGCGTTAAATCAAATAGGAACGAAGAAGACCACTAGCTAGTAAAGTATTTATACTTCAAGGACACACGTAATAAACGTTGGTGTTAACACGACAATTCCTCTGTCAGGAGAAACGGTATTTCCAAAATCATCTTGAATGCAGTGAACATACATTTGAATGGCTAATCCAATACGGTTTCATACTTCAATCTGTTCCACACATCACGCTAAAGAAAGCTCCGTGTTCGTCCGTCTATAGTAACACGTTATTATCTCCGTGCGGTCGGAATATCAATATACGAGATCCTCTAAAGCTCATATATTATCGATGTGAGGAAGTTTGATCCACGATGACTTATGAGACGGTTGTGTTTCCAGATGATGATGTTTCTCAGTTTCTCAATGACTCCATGGGTGTTTCTCAATGTCGAGGACGCTTGCTTGGTGTCATCCGAGTCACTTGCTTCAGAAGCGAGGCAAGAATCCTTCCTAGCCTCGGAAAACGAAGAATTGCGAACAGGTGTGCGTCATGTGCGAGGCCCCGCCTTAAACGGAGCGCGATTTCCGCCAAAGATTTGGAAATCGGTCCGAGCGCAAAGCATTGTGGGGATTTTAAGACGCGGAGTCTACACATGTGCAGCCTCGACATTTCTCGCTACGAAGTACGCCGGGCTCGGTAGAATTCCAAGTATGCTGGACATTGGAACAGTCCTTCGGCGGCACTCGATGACGTAGCATGCTTGAAATATTGGCTCTGGAGCATCTGTCGTGGCCAAAACCCCGAAAGGTTTGTCTCGTAAACCGTCACCTCAACAGTTATTGTTTTTGGCCACATGTAGAGCTTCGGCCTCGGAAGCCGTGTCAGACTCGCAGGACACAATCCACTGGACGTTTCTGTTGCTTTTCAGCGTTTATTCCAGCAAACATAAAACAAAATACGAAAACAATATGCAACATAAACTTAAACAGCAGATAACACCGCACCTCCAACTTAAAGCCTTAGCCCCGCCCCTTCACCTGAGCCCTGCTGCCCTCCCGTCAAAACACCGCACCTCCAACTTAAAGCCTTAGCCCCGCCCCCTTCACCTGAGCAATTAATCATTAATAAAGGTTCCAAATAAATCAAAACTAAATAAACTTAAATGCGGCTCCTACAGCAGCTTTACTCGAGATGGACAAACTCAAAATTGTGTGCGTGAAGACATTTTCTATGCATCCTTTTTCTATCGTTTAAAAGGACGAGGCGGCAGATTGGCCAACCATAAGACGATTATGGAAATATAAATAAACTTCGCTGCGGTGGATTGTGCGGCTGTCAGAGCACGGGGAGAAAGTGGATTCACAAACTAACAAAGGCATGAAGAGATACAGAACATGCACGTGCGTCATACGCTTCATAAATAGTCGCTTATAGATCTAAAAATATGATTCCTAAGCTGCTGAAGGCTCCGTGAACTCCATCACGTAGCTTAACATATGCTCACTGATGTCAGCGATACCCCGACAGACACCAACAAAGCGTATTGTGTAGTACCCGTCGTATCTCGTCATCACAGCCCACGGTACGGCTTTTACTAATGATCTTATGAACACTGGGCGCTCGGAGTGTCAATAACTTAAAGGGGATTTCATTATTCACCATCTCTTTAGCATAGATAATAATATGAACTATATTAAAAGAGATTATCTAATTCAACACTCGGCTATAAAAACAGAGAAGTCAGAATTAGCCATGCTTTCTGAATACAGCTCTGATTGATTAAAACAAATGTTCAACCAAGAACTAAATTATTTATCATTCTTTTGTATCCTGTCTTTTTATTTATACATTCTTTGATAGTATTTGGTTATTTTTAAGGAATTTTAAAATATTTGTAATATTCTGTGATTATAATTCGATAGCCGACATTTTATTTTATTTATTTTCTTAATTGTCATTATTCCCTTCTTTTTTTTTTTTGACGGAATCAAATCAGAACAAAACTTGCAAAACTCGTACTTTTCACTCCTCCATAAAAATGCAAATCTGAAGGGTTCCCTCTTACCACGAAGAAGAAGCCGATGCTCATCATCTTGGCGGTCCCTCTGCACGTTGTGGTTGTTGAGCCCTCTCCTCTCGAACAGCTGCTGAGAGATCACGTCCCAACGCCCATCAGAGACCCTGCAGGACAACCAGGACTCAGGTGAGGATACACGTGGATTACTGTACACACGTGGAGGAGGTTATACACTTTCTATTTCGACATCCAAGTCGCCCAGAAGGTTTCTCCAGTGAACCAGATGAAGAAACTCCAGCACCAGTCAATTGTTACGCTGCTATGGACAGTTTTGCACTCCATCCTCTTTTTTTATATATATCCTGCTTACTTGAAGTCAACGGTTATTTTGAGTGTTCTTGCCTTTTCATGTGTGAGTGTTTGATACCTCAGGACTGTGGGAAACAGTATTTCGATCTTTCTGTACAAACATATTTTGAGATTGACAATAAAGTTGACTTTGACTTTGAAAAGTGGGGTCGAAAAGAGGGTCTGGATGAATACTGAGCGAACCCCAGAGGTGGGACCTCGGTGGGGGACGAATAACCCCCGATAAATGCCAGTATTTCAGAGTGTACAGAAGTCCCGTGTTCTGCCAGGTCACTGTTTCGCCAATAAAGTCTGCAGGATTTGAAGTTAAGTTTCCAGTTGAAAAGTAAAGTCGTGGAAATAATCTAAATACTCAAAACAATTAAACTAGTTTTTACGTTTGACGTGGGCTTCTCTTTCAGGTAGCTAAAAGTAAAGTGTGTTGCTGCCCTTGGCCGCAGTGTTGAGGCACGTTCAGGTCATGCCTATGTATTATTATAGACATTAATAAACTCAAACTTCATGCATTTCGATATAATAAAAAATGCCTTTTTTCTTGTCAGGAATCATCTCAGAAGGTTAAAGTCAGGTAGGAACAGCCGTGACATCCATATTATTTGTAGGTGGCGCCGTTTTTTTGGTTTTTACGGCCCGTCGACACTACAGGCATCAACACATCTTGAAGCTGGGCGTGTCTGAGGCTTGGCGATTTCTCGCGCCCAAGGCGACCAACAACCAATCAGGAATCGCCCGCCCCCGGCATACAAAGATAGCAATGTTAAAATGAAGTAAACTGGATATAAACTCCCCAAACAGGCGAAAACTACCAGTTTCCCCCCCTGTCTCTGCCTCCTCCCTCCACGCCTGGCTCCTCCGGTTTGTATCCCGGTAATAGTTCTGGTCGTAAAGAACCGGGTGATTTGCTACCGTAACTTCTCGTTTGGAATATGAGGAAATTAACTGCGGTCTGGCTCTCCCTGCTTACACGCGGTTTGATTGGCTAGCGCTTGTACTGGCGGGATTTGCATAAACGGGATTTGATTGGCTGATGCCAGCTTCGAAAGCATCTAAAGTTGAACATTGCTCAACTTTTGATGCTCACGATGCAAAGCCATGCTCCCCTCCCCACAATGCAGTTCGGCGAGGATTCAAAATCTTCTACGTCACCCCATTCAAGTGAATGGGCGAAGCGTTGAAAGCATTTTTCGATGCCTGTAGTGTCGACGGGGCGTTAGGCGTCGAGACATGTATTTATTAAAGGTTAATATGTTTATGACCAGTCCAAGAATCAGTAAAATAATATACAATACACTGACGGGGATAAAATACGAGCCCACTTCAAAAATAAGAAATCACTTTTTAAATTAAATTGTACTGCTTTTTAGTGCTGATTTCTCTCGACAGCACGGTTGTAAAAACACAGACCCAGCTGAACATAAGGTAACCTTTCCCTAAAATGTCACGGGAGGATTAATATAAAGAGGTTGAGGATGATTAAGTGGACAGAAAAATGTCAACTGTGGAAGATCAGAGCCATAAATGATCCGTCTGAGACATCTGGAGGGTCCACAGAGAGACCGGGGGCTTCACACCGCTCTCTATGATCAGAGAAAAGATACATTTTTATCAAAACCTCAAAAAAACCTGACTATTTAGGGCGACTGTGGCTGTGAGGGGGTGCGGTCGTCTTTCAACCAGAAGGTTGTGGGTTCGATCCCAGCCCGCGCAGCCAACATGTCGATGTAATCCTTGGGCGAGATACTGAACCCTGAGTTTGCTCCCGATGGCCAGCGGTGTGTGAATGTTAGGTCCTAGAGTAAGGTACATGTAGTATGTAAATTGTTACTTCCATTGTAAGGCGCTCTATAAATTGAAATTATTATTATTATTATTATTATTATTAAAGCGCTTTGAGGGGTCGTAAAGACTGGATAAAGCGCTTTATAAGTACAGTCCATTTACCATTTACTCGCATGAACAGGAAGGGAACGTCTTTTTGAACATGTTTATAACGAGGCCATTAATAGAGGAAAGACTAGGGGGCAAAAATAAATATTCTAACGTCATATTTAATATTTTATCTCAAATTATTATCAGAAAATTGTTCCAAAATGAAAAGTACTCATTAATTAATTTGAATTATTATATTAAAGGATTGTATTTTGTCAATGGAGAGCATGTTTTTAAATATGTTGCATACCAACTGGGTAGATTAGCAGTACTGCATCATATCATGTGTTTTCTTCCATGTAGAAAGTTACTATAAGTGTCAAATAGCTGAAGTTAAATGTACAATATTTCCCTCTGAAATGCAGGCGAGAAGGAGTATAAAGAAGCAAGTATGTCTCAGTTGTATTAAAGTAAATGTCTATTCAATTAAATATAATAAAGTACGCCCTTTTACATATTTAATTTAAACCCCTGACTGATTGTGAGTATTATCACGGCAACTGGTGAGCTTTGGTCCCCACCTAGTGGCGATTTAACTGTACTACACTGCAATAATTCAGTATATTTCTGTAACCCGCCTGTTGCCTTCGGGGTCAAATCTGACACCACACACAACACACCACCACACACACACACACCACACACACACACCACACACACACACACACACACACACACACCACACACACAACACACACACACACACACACACCACACACACACACACACACACACACACACACACACCACACACACACACACACCACACACACCACACACACACACACCACACACCACACACACACACACACACACACACACACACACACACACACACACACACACACACCACACACACACACACCACACACACACACACACACACAACACACCACACACCACACCACACACACACACACCACACACCACACACACACACACAACATTTTTAGGAGGAAGGAAATAAGCTATAAGTCCTCAAATATCATCAACTAAAACTCGAACAAGGGGTTATATTTTTACAATTTGTGATTTTATAAGTTGACTTGATTATTTCTGGTTGCATTCTCAGTGCTTAGTCTCCATTCTCTCAGCGCTAGCATAAATATAAAGCCATACCAAAAACTACATTTCAGTTCAACGGTCCTCTGTCCTTTGTTGATTCTGAGGGGCAAAGTAACTGGAGCAAGGTCATGAAAGTGAAGCCTCCGTACACACATTTCATTCATACTCAAACTGGTAAAAAATAGTCTTTATGTAAATAAAAAAACCTTTTCGTTATAATCCCTTTTAAATGTCACTTGAGTAAGGACTTTGAATGCATGACCGTGACAGTATTTTTACACCTCTAGTATTGCAACTTCTGTTAATTGGAGTTTGTTGGATGTTATCAGCGTGTAAGAAAGGAGGGGTTATTCCTACCAGCAGTCACTATCTGCACACTCCAGGGGTATCTGGTCATCAACACCTGGTAGGATTTCCACAGTCCCGCCATTCTCCCTCTGAAGAAAGAAAATGTTTAAAAAGGAGACATTAGTTTTACCCCCTAACCCCGCCCACCGTCAGGCAGGCAATGTGACTCAAATCAAGCGCCCCTGCTAATACGTTCCCTTATTTCGTCAATTAGGGTTTATCAATTAGATTAAGAAGTTTCTTTCAGTTACTAGTAAGCTACTTTAACAAACACTTTAAACATAAGTATGCTTTCTGAGAAGGAAAGGAAAAGTTTTAGTACATTTTGTCCAAATAAAAACTAGTAGCTTTTGCCGTAATTAAAATGCAAAGCTATGTTTTTAAATAAACGACGTGCTTCTCAGTGAAATGTGTGAATGCCGAATAAAGGACAATATTTAAATCATCTAAGGGAAACTAAAAACGAAGAGGTGAAAGACACGTGTATTTAAAAACACTTTAAATTGTTACATTTCGGAACGAGCTTCGGTGTTACGTTCAGGGACGTTTGAGCTAAAGCAGGTAAAGGCAGCACGTTTAGTGTTGCATCACAGTCAACATCAATTAGAGTGTAGTATATAGCTTGTAACTAACTTTAAGTCTGCATTAACTTGTCACTACATATAACTTTCTAACCTTATTAGTTTCTTAATGTTACAGACACCGAGCTGCTACCTTCTCGCGCACGTAGCTTAAAGGTAATGTGTATAAATACTCACTTTGTGATCCCGACTCCACTGAGAGCTGCTGGTGATGCGTTCAAGTCCCCAGCCTGAGCTCCGAATTTTGAGCTCTACAAGTAAAGGTCCCAAGTTTAATCAAAAGGTTTGTTTTGAACCCAATAATACTCCACATTCTGGTCAATTTTCAACATGTAAGAGGTATAATTAACTCACAAATTAATACATAAAGAACTCTTTATTCAATATAATCAAGATATAACTGTCAGCTTGGGTCAAAAATATATATAATTAGTTAAAACACAATGAACAACCTATACAGAGTAAATATGTAGAATGTTTTGAGTTTAATTTAACAGATAGCAGCATTAAAGATAACACACAAGAGGAGTTGTATTCTCAGTTCATACATCTTAATTTAATTGTCCCTAAACAATGCTGAACTTGTTGTAGATGTGTTTATAATAAGTATTAAATCAAGCTGTATGCAGTCCTTATTGTCCCGAGTAAAATAAGAACACTCACTTTGTCCTTTAAAACCAAATGGATAGCACAAAAAGCAAACAAAAATCATAATTTCCTACAGCCCTGGAAGGCAGCATAAGGACTGCAGGTGCGTCACTTCCGGTGCAAACAAAAGTCTGCTGCCCTCCTGTGGGAAACTCCAGTATCAAAACAATAATCACAGAATCATAAACTACATGTATAAGTTATTTTAAATGTTTATTCTTCACATGCACTGAACATACATTAATGAATGGCTGTGATGCATTCAGGTGTTCCCGTACACACTAGTTAACTAGAGCACCCAAATACAAATGAACCACTGGTAATGTTTTTATTTTGTAGTTTGAAGTCCACCTGTATTAACAGCACATTCAAACTAAATCTGAATTAATGCACACATGTGATGGACACTTTAAATAACATTAATAATGGAGGGGTTTAATTTAGTCGCATCAGCACAGGTAGAATGACCATTTATTCAAGTACTGCATTTTTATGCAACTTTTTATCTCCTACTCCAATATTGTACTTCTCGCTCAATTACATTTAACTTCACAGATTCAGATAATTATTACAAACCTTTAGATCAAATCACCTTCAAACAAACACTCTTTATGTGGAAAAGAAACAACTCAAAATGTTTTTTATAGCTTCTTCCATTACTTTGAGCTACTACAAGGAACGCAATCACACATTTCTTGGCATTCAGAAACAAGTAGATTGTTGCTTTGATTTGCTTTCAGTGGTCTATTGTTTTTATTATATGGCTGTTATTTATTTTTTAATTATTACGTTTATTCTGGTTTGTTTTGTGCTTGTATCTTGTATTTATATTATGTTGTGTGAGCTTATCTCTCTGTACAGCACTTTGGTCTGAAGGTTTTTAAAGTGCTATATAAATAAAGTTGGATTGGATTGGATAAATGCTTGTTAAAACTGTTGAAAGGTGGGGTACGTGATTTATTCCAGAAACACTTTTTGTTATATTCCATGGAATGCTCGTACCCTTCTCGTGCGCTAGGTCTTACCCCCCTTCCCATGCTATCTTCGGTCAAAATTGACCGGTGTGTTTTGCGCAGTGATATCTCTGGAACCCTGTCACGGCCGCTGCTGCTGCCGCTGTCTGTCACGCGCGCGGAGGCTGCTGGGAATGTCATGTCCGAAATTCAGACGGCTTTGGGTCGAGTTTTGTATCAATAAAAAGCTTTTTTTCGGGTGTATTATCTTGATTTAAATAAAATAAAAAAATATAGGCAGTCTTAAAAACAACATTTCTATAAAAATGTAGCATATTTGGAAGCTTTGCATTTGATCGTTAACCTGCCGGATTGTGTTCAGCTGTGTATGTGATATGCATATGAGATGTGCCGGTGCCCGGACGCCATTGGATGCCAGTTTCCTGTCCCTCCTCCGGTAGGCGTGACCGAAGATCTGGATTGGAGCAGGTCGACTCACCAATCCCTGCCCACACCTTCCGGGGACTCTTACGAGAGTGTGTGCATCTCAGGCCCAATCCCAAACCACTCCCTCGACCCTACCCCTCCGTGACGGAGTGAACTCCGTCTGTAGCCACACTCGCAGCTCAACGAGGCTCCTCCTGTCAGATGGAGGGAGTAAACACAGCAGCCAGCTTTGGGACGGCCTCCCCTCTCTCCGGCACAAACAGGAAGTGCCGTAACTGTATGTAACAACGGTTTCAAATCAGCATCTCTTAGACAAAAAGTTTAAATGAATAACTAAATAAAACTCCAGACATCTTTCCTTGTGTTTCAAAGCTCTTTTAGTTTTAAACCTGATGTTTATAAGCTTCTTAGTTTTTGCAACGGTCTGTAAATATACACAACTTTATAATAAAAATGCACACATTTACCTTTTTCTAGACTAAACACAGGTATGATCCTAAGAAAACATATGAGGTTATCATGAGGTTGTTAACATCGCAATTTATCAGTGGATGTTTGCTGGAACTACTTGTAAACAGCGTGTTCCTGAGGACACACACAGCGTGACTCCGGTCAGGGAGAGACCGGTCTCAAGTCAGCACCGCTGCAGACTCTCTGTGGGTGAGGGCTTTATAGCCCACTCCCCCTCCACACTCGTTGCTTTGGAACAGCCCTCAATATGGCGGACCCTCCGCGTGAACGCGCAAAACGGAGGGGTAGGGTGTAGGTGTAGGGGTAGGGTGTAGGGTGTAGGGGTAGGGTGTAGGGGGCGGTTTGGGAATGGGCCTCAGTCAGACAGGAGAGGTCTGAATCTGTGTCAGACGGCTCTCGGTGCTCTCCTTAGGTTCTGTGTAGCTCTGCGCTAGTTCTGCTACAGTGGTTAGTTAGGGTGTGTGCGCTGAAGTGTGTATTCTGTGATTTGTGACGGCGTCGAGCTTGTGCGAGACGCCTCACTATTTTAGCCTAAGTGCCCATAGTGCGCTATGACTGTGATAATCTGTGGGCTTCGTTTTGTGCAGCGTTATTTGTGAACAGATAGCTGGGTTTAAGAGCCTGTATTTTTGGTTAGGTCATCTTTATTATTAAAATCAACCTCTTACCAAGAACACCTGGGCCCTTTCTCATTTCTCTAACTCCCCTCCCTCGACTCCTATCCTCGATACTTAGTCCCGCCCACAGGAGATGCGAACGGAGGAGCCGAGGAGGGGAACCGAGGAGAGAGGAGGGGAAGCAGCAGGCGGTTAGAGAAATGAGAACTCCTCTCCTCTGAGCGGTCATTTTAAAAGAGACGTCCATTAATGATGACAGGAGGCACAGCAGCCCTCTGTCTGACGGACAGATGTGTTCATGATGACTTCTATGTTTACTTTGATTCATTCACAGTGGCGGTATAACGAGACAATAACAGGCTACAGATGCGCGCACACACACACACACACACACACACACACACACACACACACACACACACACACACACACACACACACACACACACACACACACACACACACACACACACACACACACACACACACACACACACACACACACACACACACACACACACACACACACACACATATATAAATATATACAATTTCAGAATCAAACAGAGCACTCTCATAACTCGTAACACTATCAGAGACTGGATATCCCCCCCCCCCCCCCCCTCTGGTCGCTACAATGAGGAAAATAGATTACGGGCCAAAAGTTGTATTTACAAGTAAGCAGAGGACACCAAACCAACTGAGACCTGTCTGTCCGCTGCATCTACGCACACACTGTACCACACACACACACACAACACACACACACGCACATACAGCTCCTAAAACAGGCTACAACCGTTGTGTATTTTATTGTGAAGCACTAAATGGTTTTAGAAAAATATCGACTCTTTGTTTGTAGATATCTACTAAACTAAAGCAAAGAGAGTAGGGCCTGTTCTACTGAGTGATATATATTTTACACAACTGCTCTGCTTTCTGCACCTCACAGCTGTTCTCACTGGAAACATCGCGTCGCGATGAAAGCAGTTAATAAAATAATATCCAGGGGATGCATGCAGAGCTGTCATTGGCTGAGATCAGTCCGGCCGTGCGTCACGACTCTTGAAACATCTCTGTTCCCGGAAATGCATCCACGAAGCAGCCGTGGAGGACCGTGGAGGACCCATCAGTGTATCCTCGGTTAGAGCTCCTCCTCGATGCTCGATGCTCGGTCCACGACGTGCATTTAGAGAAATGAGATGTCCTTCAACATGGCGCGCTAAAATTCATTTCCGGGTCACTACCGGAGGACAGAGGAGTCGAGGAGGGGGATTTGATGAAATGAGAAAGGGCCCTGGTTTCGTGTTGCTTCCCTTTTACCCTAAGCGAGCTGGGGACGTAACAAACCCAGAGGCGCGGGAAGGTATTTTGAGTGGGGGTGCTGAGGTGCCGGACGTCCCCTCTTCCTAAACCACACGCACACAGTACACACCCGCGACTGTTACAATGAAGGCTCGATCATCAGCTCACGGCATATAGGCAGGGATAAAGTGCTATTTTTTACGAGTGGAAAGCGGACCTAACCTCCTCTAGGGGGGTCTGGGGGGATGCTCCCCCGGAAGATTTTTTTTAAATATTGAAGTTAAAAGCATCAATCTGGTGCACTTTGAGAGCAACATTAAGAGATCTATGGATACCTCTCTCAACACCAGATGAAACAGAACTGTCAGCAGATATTCTTTATGGATATTTTACAAATCCCTTTCAAACTGTATTCTTGTTTTACTGCCATATAGTATTTCATACCTGTTTTTTCATTTATTCTCTTTTTTATACGATAATGATCATATGAAGATGTGCCACGGAAATATCTTTTGAATAATTTGTGACCAAACCGTTTGAGACCCACTGAGATAACTGAGACTAAAGTGAACTATCTAAACACTCAGAGAGTCCTTTAGCTCACCTGAGCCTCTCTGTCTGAGAGGAGAGGACTCCTCCAGCTGGCTCTCCTCCAGCTTGTTGTGGAACCAACAGCTCCGTATGTCCGTTAGTGCAGCTAGCTAACTGCTAACCAGATGCTAACAACACGGTCCCTGCTGCTGGCACCTGTCTGTCTGTCTGTCTGTCTGTCTGTCCTCTCTCTCTCTCTCTCGTCTGGTGTCTTGCCTCTGTTGCATTCACTGAACACGGGAAATTACAGTTCTGCCGTCCTCTCTAGTGTCATGATGAGGTTCACGTAAAGCACGGTTAATGTATTATATTATTGAGGTAGAATTGTCCGGGGCTACAGAAACAACATTCGGGGCTGGCCAAAATATTATTGTACCAACAATGTGGGAATTTATTGGCTCCATATTAATTCAGACAGGAGAGCTCCGCACCCCCTGCCTGCCGCTAGGGGGTGCTGCAGCGCCCTCAGCACCCCCCTTCCTGCGCCCATGAAACCCCTTATCCAATTGTGTTGGTTGACATCTCATTTGAACAGTCAAAGCAAGTAGAATCAAGGGGTGACGGACAGAAGGACACCAGGGGGGAATTTCATATTATTTTTGGCAGTAAGTTCAAAGATAGTGCTTATTTTACATTACTGTATATTATAAAGATGCTTGCCATGTAGGCTGTGTTCACTGGAGATGGAAATGCTTTAGTTAGTGTTGTAGCTGAGATTCTTCCCGATCCAATGATGTGTGGGATGTATTGATTTGATACAAGCAAGCCAGTGTTTCATGTCATGGTGCGGACCCACCGGTGGGCCCATCAAGTTCAGCACTCACTGTGATGAATATAAAATAAGACACTGATTCTGTTTTCCTCAATGAACGTTTATTGAAAGAGAAATATACCATAACAGAACATGTGTGTGTGTGTGTGTGTGTGTGTGTGTTCACGTGTGTGTGTGTTCACGCACATAGTTGGCAATGTCACCTCAGGGGCCTCTCTCTCAGGGGCCTCTCTCTCTCAGGCTCCTCTCCCTCAGGCTCCTCTCTCTCCCTCAGGGGCCTCTCTCTCAGGGGCCTCTCTCTCAGGGGCCTCTCTCTCAGGCTCCTCTCTCTCAGGGTTCTCTCCCTCAGGGGCCTCTCTATCTCAGGGGCCTCTATCTCAGGCTCCTCTATCTCAGGGGCCTCTATCTCAGGGGCCTCTCCCTCAGGGCCTCTCTCAGGCTCCTCTATCTCAGGGGCCTCTCTCTCTCTCAGGGGCCTCTCTCTCAGGCGCCTCTCCCTCAGACGCCTCTCCCTCAGACGCCTCTCCCTCAGGCTCCTCTCTCTCAGGGGCCTCTCTCTCAGGGGCCTCTCTCTCAGGCTCCTCTATCTCAGGGGCCTCTATCTCAGGCTCTTCTCCCTCAGGGGCCTCTCTCAGGCTCCTCTATCTCAGGGGCCTCTCTCTCAGGGGCCTCTCTCTCTCAGGGGCCTCTCTCTCAGACGCCTCTCTCTCTCAGGGGCCTCTCTCTCAGGGGCCTCTCTCTCAGGCTCCTCTATCTCAGGGGCCTCTATCTCAGGCTCTTCTCCCTCAGGGGCCTCTCTCAGGCTCCTCTATCTCAGGGGCCTCTCTCTCAGGGGCCTCTCTCTCTCAGGGGCCTCTCTCTCAGGGGCCTCTCTCTCTCAGGGGCCTCTCTCTCAGGCGCCTCTCCCTCAGGCGCCTCTCCCTCAGGCTCCTCTCTCTCAGGGGCCTCTCTCTCAGGGGCCTCTCTCTCTCAGGGGCCTCTCTCTCTCAGGGGCCTCTCTCTCTCAGGGGCCTCTCCCTCGGGGGCCTCTCTCTCTCAGGGGCCTCTCTCTCAGGGGCCTCTCTCTCAGGGGCCTCTCTCTCAGGCGCCTCTCTCTCAGGGGCCTCTCTCTCAGGGGCCTCTCTCTCAGGGGCCTCTCTCTCAGGCTCCTCTCTCTCAGGCTCCTCTCCCTCAGGCTCCTCTCTCCTCTCTCTCCCTCAGGCTCCTCTCTCTCCCTCAGGGGCCTCTCTCTCAGGGGCCTCTCTCTCAGGCTCCTCTCCCTCAGGCTCCTCTCCCTCAGGCTCCTCTCTCTCCCTCAGGCTCCTCTCTCTCAGGGGCCTCTCTCTCAGGCTCCTCTCTCTCAGGCTCCTCTCTCTCAGGCTCCTCTCTCTCAGGGTTCTCTCCCTCAGGGGCCTCTCTCTCAGGCTCCTCTATCTCAGGGGCCTCTCTCTCAGGGTTCTTTCCCTCAGGGGCCTCTCTCTCAGGCTCCTCTCTCTCAGACGCCTCTCTCTCAGACGCCTCTCTCTCAGGGGCCTCTCTCTCAGACGCCTCTCCCTCAGACGCCTCTCTCTCAGACGCCTCTCCCTCAGACGCCTCTCCCTCAGGCTCCTCTCTCTCAGGGCCTCTCTCTCAGGGGCCTCTATCTCAGGGCTCTCAGGGGCCTCTCCCTCAGGGGCCTCTCCCTCAGGGGCCTCTCCCTCAGGGGCCTCTCCCTCAGGGGCCTCTCTCTCAGGGGCCTCTCTCTCAGGGGCCTCTCTCTCAGGCTCCTCTCTCTCAGGCTCCTCTCTCTCAGGCTCCTCTCTCTCAGGGTTCTCTCCCTCAGGGGCCTCTCTCTCAGGCTCCTCTCTCCTCAGGCTCCTCTCTCTCAGGGTTCTCTCCCTCAGGGGCCTCTCCCTCAGGGGCCTCTTCTCAGGCTCCTCTATCTCAGGGGCCTCTCTCTCAGGGTTCTCTCCCTCAGGGGCCTCTCTCTCAGGCTCCTCTATCTCCGGGGCCTCTCCTTCAGGGGCCTCTATCTCAGGCGCCTCTCTCTCAGGGGCCTCTCTCTCAGGGGCCTCTCTCTCAGGGGCCTCTCTCTCTCAGGGGCCTCTCTCTCAGGCGCCTCTCCCTCAGGCTCCTCCCTCAGGGGCTCTCCCTCAGGGGCTCCTCAGGGCCTCTCCCTCAGGGGCCTCTCCCTCAGGGGCCTCTCCCTCAGGGGCCTCTCCCTCAGGCGCCTCTCTCTCAGGGGCCTCTATCTCAGGGGCCTCTCCCTCAGGCTCCTATCTCTCAGGGGCCTCTCTCTCAGGGGCCTCTCTCTCAGGGGCCTCTCCCTCAGACGCCTCTCCCTCAGGGGCCTCTCCTCAGGGGCCTCTCATTCAGGGGCCTCTCCCTCAGGCGCCTCTCATTCAGGGGCCTCTCCCTCAGGGGCCTCTCCCTCAGGGGCCTCTCCCTAAGGAGCCTCTCATTCAGGGGCCTCTCCTCTCAGGCTCCTCTCTCTCAGACGCCTCTCTCTCAGGGCCTCTCCCTCAGGCTCCTCTCTCCTCAGGGGCCTCTCCTCAGGGGCCTCTCCCTCATGGGCCTCTCCCTCAGGCGCCCTCTCTCAGGCGCCTCTCTCTCAGGGACCTCTCTCTCAGGCGCCTCTCTCTCTCAGGGGCCTCTCTCTCAGGCTCTCTCTCTCAGACGCCTCTCTCTCAGGGGCCTCTCCCTCAGGCTCCTCTCCCTCAGGGGCCTCTCCCTCAGGGGCCTCTCTCTCAGGGGCCTCTCTCTCAGGCGCCTCTCCCTCAGGGGCCTCTATCTCAGGGGCCTCTTCCTGGTCTGTTGAAGGCTCATAGTCTGGATCGCTGTTGTCTTCCATTTCTGAGACATCTTCGTCTATCTCCTCTTCATCTTCCTCTGGTTCAAAATGTGTCCGGAGCCCCTCGTACAGAAAAGCCGCCCATCGGGTCGCCTGCTCATCGTGTCAATGAGGGCAATGTGAGCAAGGCACACATATAACTGCTTGAGAGCCAGGAAAGGGAGAGGTTTGTGTTTTCTCGAGGAGCACAGAGCTGCACCTGTGAGAAGGTACGAAACATTATATCATACAGCACGAGAAAGGGAGAGGTTCCCGTAACGTGTGTGTGTGTGTGTGTGTAGATGTTTTCCATCTGCAGGATGAACATAATGCACTCATACCCGTTCATTTTCTATGGCGGTCATCATGGATGTTTCACTGTTGAATAAATCACTCAAAACGCAATGCAAGTGGAGATCAAGTGTGTGTTCAGAGGCCTTGTGTGTATGGGGGTTATTCCCTATCTTTATTCAAGAGCGTGGTATTTAAATTTGAGAGCATACTTCATGTATTTATTTCCCTCAAACTCTGTCCTCGCACTCAAATAGTGCCTGCTTGCACTTAGATTTGCTCTGCTTGTGCTCAAACTGTACGCTTGCACTCAGATATATTGCTGCTCAGAATTATTCTGTGCGCGCTCGAAAATGTTTCTGCTCTCAGAATTATTCTCTGCACGCTCGAAACTTTTGCGCAACAATCCTGTCAAAATCCCTCAACCAATAGGAGGCCAGGTGTCCTTGCGGGTGCGTTCGCTTTACTTATTACAGCGTCCCGTCAGGGCGGTTACTCTTTGGTTTATAAACTCCAGCCCTCCACGGCTTTATAACATAACATGTACATCACTTCGCTGGGGGGGGGGGTGTAAGCACAGTTAGTACATGTTTTATAAAACGGACAATTCAAATCAAGCAATCTGATGTTTCTTAGTCGTGATATAATGAGCGTATATTCCGGGTATAATTGTAGTTACTTTTCACAAGTCAGTATCCCTCCGCGTCTGAGAACCGTTACAACAACCATATGGTTACAACTGTTACATTACGTCCGTCACGAAACTAACTAACAAAGCTTAAAATGGAAACATTTAAGGTTAACTTCGACCTCCGGGGTGGCCTTACTATGGAGGAGTGGATTGAGAAGTGCCTATCTCCAGAAAAAAAAAGCACCTAAACGACGACAATGCTGTCTGTCTATTATGTTGTCTAGCTGTTATTGTTGTTGCATAGCAACCACCCTCGCACTATGTTTTGTGCAGAAGGCAACGGAGGGACTATTTTATTTTGAACATCATTATTTAATAATAAAAACTATTTAAAATTGGAGTGTGTATTTTTCTTTCACATTGCCAGCCACACGTGGTAACCGTTTTATAAATGCAATAGCTCACTTCAGGCCGTGATATACGAATATCTATAACAATATGGTTGTCGACACTTCGCTTCGCGTCGGGCCGAACCAAGCCGTAGCACAACAGTGCTGGAGCAGAACAACAGTCTGGAGGAAGAAGTGGGCCGGTCGGAAAATTCACTAGCAATCCCCCCTCCCAGAGCTCTCTATATGGCGCTGCCCCCTCCTCCCGTTGACAATTTACTAGCGATAACGAGGGCCGGTCGAGATTCCCGGGCTGATTTTTAGTCCCAGTACGCAACTGAACGTATATATATATATATATATATATATATATATATATATACAGTGGCGGCGGGGTCATTAGGGGCAGGTGGGGCACAGCCCCACCTAGTGTCAGAAGAA
The DNA here is from genome assembly GCA_023974075.1 of Chaenocephalus aceratus. Classification (NCBI taxonomy): domain Eukaryota; kingdom Metazoa; phylum Chordata; class Actinopteri; order Perciformes; family Channichthyidae; genus Chaenocephalus; species Chaenocephalus aceratus. The sequence goes on from JAMFTG010001832.1 coordinate 19,653, forward strand.
AGTATTACAAATAATGATTACAAAAAAATACAAAAAAATAAATAAAAAAAACATATAAAATATATTTTAAGGTCATGTTTAATAATATGATTCGTCTGTACATTGCTGTTTTAGTCTGTGTTCTTCTAATTAGTGTCTAGAGTGCCGTTTTGAGCTGTTTAGAGCCATGTGGGACAAAACCCGATCCTGCCCCTCCCCTCTCACGTCTAAGTGAACGGCGATTGTAAAAAACTACACTACTGCGCATGCTCAGAGTATTTTTCTATTTAATGTGTGTGGCAAAAAAATAATGACCGTAGGGGCATAGTGCTCCCCATCCCCACCATACGTCATCTCACATAATTCAGAATTGATTGGCTGTAAGTACTCACGTGCTGCGAACGTCACGTGTAGTTTGAAGAGGAGACGAGAGAGCAGCATATAGCTAACATCACCAGCGATTAAAAGAAGTAAAAACGGAAAGAAAATGAATGAAGTTGACCATTTACTGGAGCACACATTTGAGACACTTAGTCTCGGAGAGAAACTGGAGGTAAAGCGCCTCGGTGCCCACCATCCACCGGATTTCCAAATGGTCCAGACTGCGGGCAAAGTTAAACGTGGGTTTAACGCTGAGTGGTTTGCTAAAAAGAAATGGCTAACGGCGAGCATCCAGAAGAATTCCCTCTTTTGCTTTCCTTGCCTGCTTTTTGGTGAAGATCAAGGTACTTGGTCGAGGACAGGTACAAGGACTTAAAGCATCTTTCGGAGAGGACAATGAAGCATGAGAGCAGCAACAGTCATTTGGAAAATGCCGTAAAATTGGGATTACTTGGAAGGGTGAATGTTGCAGCTCAGATTGACAGCGCCTACAGACGCGGCATTGATTCTCATAATAGGAAGGTGGAAGAAAACAGGTACGTGCTGGGTCGGATCATCACCTGTATTAAACTGTGTGGGAAATGTGAGACAGCACTGCGGGGCCACAACGAGTCGGCGGACTCTCTGAATCCAGGGATATTCAGGTCAATTTTCGAGACAATGTGTGAGGGCGATTCCAGGCTTCAACGGCACTACGAAGCTCAGCTTGTTTTCAAAGGGACATCAAGCACCATACAGAAGGAACTCTTGGACTGCATGTATGAGTGTACAGGGAAGAAATAGCCAAGCAAGTGGACAACACATCATTTGTTGCCGTTCAGGCCGACGAGACAACGATGTCTCCTGTAAATCGCAAATGGTGATTGTGCTGCGATACATTATGCCTGACCTCACAGTTACAGAGCGTTTTTTGGAGTTTGTGGAAGTAAAGGACAAAACTGGTGTAGGTCTCTCTAACAGCATCAAGGCTGTTCTGGAACCCCTGAAGCTGAAAGAAAAGCTAATCGCTCAGACCTATGACGGGGCGGCCGTCATGAGCGGTAACGTGCGTGGGGTACAGACGGTGATGAAGGAGACGTACCCAAACGCTCAGTTTGTTCACTGCTACGCCCACCAACTGAACCTGACCCTGCAGCAACTGTGTTCAGCAAGGATGAGCATCCTGAAGGTGTTTTTTGCAGATCTAACTGCTTTTTTCCACTTTTTTCTCCGGTGCTCCAAAACGTGTTGCAGCTCTTGCAGAGGCAACACAGAGACGCATACCACGGCCACCGGCTGTGAGATGGAACTTTAAAAGCAGAACTGTGAACGCGGTTTGGGAGACCCGAGATGCACTACTTCAGTGTATGAAGCATATACGCGAACAACCAGGATGGGATGCGGTCACCATAAGTGAGGCATACGGCCTGTCAAAGAAACTGCGGGACCGAGCATTTATGCAGCTCCTGGAGTTTTTTTTCGTTGCTTATGCCAGAAGTGGATGTTTTATACAACACTCTGCAAAAACGAAGCATCGATGCACCTGGGATCAACAGCGCGCTCTGCCGTTTCAAGGAAAATGTTCAGAAAATGAGGCAGAAAACTGATGCATTGGCCGCCACTGCTCATGATGGAACAGACGAGCCAGGCCGACGAGTCAGCAGCACAGCGCCGGTGATGAAGGAGGCTTGTGACACAGTCATCTCACAGGTGGAACAGAGGTTCTCACAGAGTGACCATTTGATCGCTGCAAAGCTTGTTGACAGCTCATTCTTCCCACAGCATGTCCTGTCATTTCCTACACCTGAGCTTGACTGCGCCGTGAAACTGTGGCCTGCGTTGGGAAACAAGGAGAAGTTGAAGTCTGAGCTGACCACGCTCTACCGCCACAGTGAGCTTCACACTGGAAACACTGCCCTGTCTCTGTTGAAATCCATTCACGAGAACAACTTGGAGGAAACGTTTGCTGAGTTATTTTGGTCAAAATAATAGTGACAACTCCGATGACAACATCCGAGTCAGAGAGGAACTTTTCCACCCTCAAAAGGATAAAGACTTTCACTCGCAACACCATGGGACAGCCGCGACTTAACGCATTGGCCATGCTTTCAATTGAAAGCCAGTTGATCCAGCAACTACAGGACTTCATCCCCAAAGTGATAGACAACATTCTGTCAGAGGAAGGACCGCCGTGCCGCTTTTCTTTTCAAGTGAGCCTTCAGCTTTGGTAAGTTCATTTATGTCATATATTTGTTGATCTTCTGTGTTTTGCCTCTGCTGGATCGATTGATATTGTGACCTCGATGATGAGTGTCTGTGTTTTCTTATATTTACAGTCTATGGGTGTTTTAATGCTAAAGCATTACGGTTGTTGTTGTTAAGAATTACTTTGTGATGGTGACCTTTACTCCATGTATGAAGGTGCATTACTATGACATCCCCACGCTGTGTACGTAAATGTATGTGCTCAGTGTTGCTCCGTGTGGTCTTCAGTATGTAATTTGACACTCCCCCTCTCTCTGTCCTCCCCCCCCCTCTCTCTGTCCCCCCCTCTCTCTGTCCCCCCTCTCTCTCTCCTCCCTCTCTCTGTCCCCCCCCCTCTCTCTCTCCCCCCACCTCTTTCTGCCCCCCCAGTTTTGTACACCTAGAAAACGCCACTGTATATATATAACTAACTGTGCTTCCTCCCCACCCCCCCAAAAAAAGTTGTAAATCAAACAAGTGAAGTACATGTTATAAAGCCGTGAGGGCTGGAGTTTATAAACCAAAGAGTAACCGCCCTGACGGGACGCTGTAATAAGTAAAGCGAACGCACCCGCAAGGACACCTGGCCTCCTATTGACAGGATTGTTGCACAAATATTTCGAGCGTGCACAGAATAATTCTGAGAGCAGAAAAAGTTTCGAGCGCGCACAGAATAATTCTGAGCAGCAATATATCTGAGTGCAAGCGTACAGTTTGAGCACAAGCAGAGCAAATCTAAGTGCAAGCAGGCACTATTTGAGTGCGAGGGCACTATTTGAGTGCGAGGACAGAGTTTGAGGGAAATAAATACATAAAATTATGCTCTCAAATTTAAATACCACGCTCTTGAATAAAGATAGGGAATAACCCCCATACGTGTGGAGGACAACAGAAGGTATTGAGGCAATTGGATGAAAAACACAATATTTATGATTAAAACTAAAGTCATTCGGTCACTTTTGACCCGAAACGCAAGAGAAGGGTTAACATCCCGATAGCAATGAATATATTAAATGCTTTGACAATAAATATATACAATCTGTGGAAGCCGTGGCGCTGTAAAAAAGCACGACCAATCATCTGAGCCGGCCCGGCTTAAAGTAACTGGATGGCTACCTAATCTCGTGCCCTCGTTGGTCATGCCCTCAAGTGGCAGATTTGTTTCGGCTGCGTATTTTCAAATTCTAGCGCACTCGAGCTGGTTTCTCCATTCTTACCTACCCCACCTTTCACTGAAGTGAATAAGGCCTTTTTCTTTAGATACACCTGGGGTGCGTTCCAATACCCAAAACTGTTTAGCATGCCAGAAACACATGTATGATGTCCCAAAACATTAACATCAAATCAAATGTACAAAAAAATAGCAAAATGCTGTTGCAGTTTGCACACCAGCATGCATTTTGGGATGTTCTTACCCATAATCCTTGCTCTTCGGATATCCCACACCGCTCCTCCGCTCACTCCACTGGCTTCCAGTGACAACCATACATATATATAAACATGCGTTTGTTGTTCCGCCGAGCTCCCGCTGGATTTTATCATCCCCAATGAGATGTAGGAACGTCCTCACCTCCTCGGTCGACCACGGTGTGCTTTTCTTTGAGGTTGCCATTTTTGTAGCTCCTCCGTTTACAACAATGCTGTGTAAAAATGCTGCACGCTTGATTCTTAGTGATGTATCGGTCGCGAACGAGCCGGCTCTTTTAAGTGAACGACGGGAGCCGGCTCTCGCCCGCGAACGAGCCGTTTTTTCTTTTCTTTTTTGCGGAGGGATCTAGATCGGCATGAAGGCACATTATGCAATGTGGACATTATCCCGCTTATTACACACGGCCACATTCTCAACAAAGTAACGACATGAGTCCCAATATTAATTTAAATGCTTTTATGGATTTAGAAAATGATTTTATTGATTTAAAAAATAGTTGTATGTATTGATTTAAATTGACATGCATCCGCTAAGAAAGTAGTCCGTTGTACTGTTTGAACTAACGTAACAACGGCAGGAACTGCTTCGATAGTGTTTTTGAGGAGCTTTTTGATTACAGATCAGAAAACATCGTTGCTTGCTTTAAAAGTAGCACAATTCATGATGTCAAACCTTGAAAGATATCTCGATATCCCTGCCCTAATGCCAAAGGACCCGCACACTGAATATGTGTCGCCGTTTGATGTCTATGTCTGGACCGCTGCGTAAAAAGGAGGGTTTCTGCCCCATTACTTCTCTTCTTACTTCTTTAAGAATAAAACACGGAGGACGGAGATCTCTTTTTCTCCCCCTCTTCTGACAGCCCAGCAGCTGATCTCAGAGCACGCTCCCCTCTCCTGCAGGGGGGCGTGGTCAGCTGCAGGGGGGCGTGGTCAGCTGCAGCTCACAGAATCAGCCCCCTGCAAAAACAGCGCTGGAAAGAGCAAATGGCGAAATGAGGCGTGGCTAAAATGCAGGATCTTTTTGGTATTTTGAAAAAAAAAATATATTTATAGAGGTCGATACAGTAAGCCCCTTTTTTTAAATAGTTTTTATAGGTGTTGCCATCTGTTTTGTGTAGCGTGGTTCTACAAGCAAGTCAATGCATTCATTGGGTGGTATCAGAGAGTTACACGGGTCTGTAAAATGAAATGAAAACAATTGGCCACAGCAAATAATTAGGGCCTGAGCACGTAGTGCAAAGACCTATTGAAATCGTCAGTATTATATTCTTCTGTTACCGGTTCTGCACTTTCGACCTGTTTTGAGGGGGTTACGACACTATTCATGTAGCGACATTTGGCAACGCCGCCAGGGACCGGTGAAAATGTTAACATTCTGGATTCGATGGGTGAACATTTTTCACCTTGCCTCTCTAGCGCCACCTGTGTTAATTCAGTGTTTCGAAACATTTACAAAGTCGCAGCGTAAGTCTGACGGACCTGGACATTTTGCACACATATCCGGGTGAGCAGCTCTACATATTATCCTCTCATATCCCGAAGCTCCGCCTACTTTGATTTTTTTTAAATTAGCATAATGTGAAAAAACATTGGAAATATTAACTTAAATTCCAATTTCTTGATTTTCCAAACAAACTTAGTGCACAGCATCAATGGAGGGGCAGACACATTACCGTACAAAATGAGCACGAGGTGTGGAAAAATGTGGCCGACATCAATCAAAACGTATTAGCAAAAGGGTGTGGCCTACACATAAATGCTCACAATTCATCCAAAATGTATCCAAATATCACAGATTTCGGTGGATAGGTTCAGTGTGTCCTTGGGGAATAGGTACAACAACAATGTCATTTCGAACAATAGGGGGCGCCAAAACACAACTAATTTATATCTCAAGAACCGATGGACTAAAAAAATATATATTGTCATAGACATACTGGCAGGGTGAGTATAAACTGAGATTTAAAGGGTCGCAACCAATGAAAAATGTGGGCGTGTCCTATTCAGTTTTTTCTCGAAATCGAAGGGTTAAAAAATGTACCCGAGCCATAAGTAGGGGAGAAAATGAGTTACGGCCTTTAAATTCGGAACGCATGTCACAGCCCACAACCTTTTCCAGACTGTAGAAAAAAATTGGACGTTTTAGCAAATATGTCTCAGTAGCGCCCCCTATTGTGCAGTAGTCAAATATAGTTTCTTCTAACTACCCGAAACTTGGCACAGAGATTTCTCATGGAAATGCCGGACATATTTCAAAATGGCTTCCATTATCTCCGCCCCCATGAAGTCGGCCATTTTGAAATATGTCCATTTTAAGCTTATTTTCGCATACTTGTCCTAGGAAAAATGATCGGAAAAATTTCAACCAGGACAAGATCAGCCCATATCCAATGTGATACTTAATTGAGGAGCACATTTTTGAAAAAGTACTCGTGGAGGTCGTAAGCTAACAGTGAATACACCATTTGTGACGATTTACATGTCTCAATTTACTCTAAACTACTCCGGATATAGTTATTCCGATATTCACGAAAACGCTGTATACATATTGCTATTATGATTGCACCCATATTTCAAATTGCCTTCCATTAGCCCCGCCCCCCAGAAAGTCGGCCATTTTTGCAAAATGTGCGTTTTTCAGCCATTTTACGCACGTTCTTGCAACTCCTCCTAGGGGAATGATCGGAAAAATTCCAATGCAGAACAGGTTCAGCCCCTATCCCATACGATACTTAATTGAGGAGCACATTTTGAAAAAGTACTCGTGGAGGTCGTTAGCTAACAGTGAATACACCATTTTGACGATTTACATGTCTCAATTTACTCTAAACTACTCGGATATAGTTATTCCGATATTCACGAAACGCTGTATACATATTGCTATTTATTGCATTGCACACATATTTCAAATTGGCTTTTATTAGCCCCGCCCCCCAGAAAGTCAGCCATTTTGAAAAATGTGCGTTTCTCATGCATTTTAAGCACATTTTAGCAAAGTTCTCCTAGGGAAATGTTCCAAAAAATTCCAATCCAGCACAAATTCTGCCCATATCCAATGTGATGCTAAATTGTGAAGAAAATTAGTTGCTAGCTGAATCGAGGACCCTCGTAAGCTAACGGAGAATATACCTTTTTGGACCATTTATATGTCAGATAAGCTACTGAAACCTGCCTGTCTGCCTGGCACATCAACGCTCACAAACACACAGACACACCTACACGTTCTACAACAACACACCTACACGTTCTACAACAAACACAATCAGCTCCTAAAGCATATAATAAATATAAATATTAGGCTACAGCCCTTGTATTTATTAAGTGAAGCACCATATGGTTTCATGAAAAATCTCCTAAAGCCTACAAATAAACAACACCCCCCCCTCCCCCAACAAACACTTTCTCTGTCTATAACAGGGGTGGGGAACCTTCGGCCTCCGGGCCGTATACGGCCCGCGAGACAATTTTGTACGGCCCTCGAGGTAATTTATAAACACACGCAAAAAATAAAAAAATGAAAGAAATCTAGAAAAAAAAATTAAACAAGCGAGTGCCTGTTTTTTCCTGGCCAAGGTCAGGGTCCTTGAACACAACACGAGCCTAACGTGTCATCACGTGGTATATGTCTCGACTGACAGGGTGCAGCTCTGACGGAGAGCAACCAGACGCCACTCCAGCACTTCAGAAATTGCAGTACCGATAAGTCCATACACATGCCGCAGTTTCTGCGTGTCTGTGTCTTCAGCTGAAAGCCAGTGGCGATCTGCTCATCTGTCATACTGATCAGACAGTCAAGAACTGTGTTGTTATCATTAGCATCTGGTTAGCTAGCTATGCTAACGAATACAAGAAGCTTTTTCTACAACCAGTGAGGTAAAGGCACATCTTTATATAATGATCATTATAAAAAATACGAGAATAAAGTAAACAGGTATACAATACTATATGACAGTTATTATAAAGAAGAATACAGTTTGAAAGGGGAGTGATTTGTCAAATATCCATAATTAAAGAAATCCTGCTTACAGTTGTGTTTGGGTGTTTTGAGAGATGTGTCCATAGATCTCCTAATGTTGCTCTCAAAGTGCACCAGATTGATGCTTTTAAC
>JAMFTG010001833.1:0-10000 GCA_023974075.1 Chaenocephalus aceratus
ATGAGGCATGGCTAAAATGCAGGATCTGTTTGGTATTTTGAAAGAAAACTATTTATATACTTTATATAGGTATGGCTCTACAATATATTGTTCAAATATAGCATGATATGTCCCCTTTAAGGTATTATTAAGGTAGGGTTAATGTTGCTTTCAAAGTGCACCAGATTGATGCTTTTAACTTCAATATTTAAAAAAAAAAAATCTTCCCGGAGGAGCATGCCCCCGGACCCCCCGAGAGGAGGCGACAACCCCACTAAAGGATGTTTGGTCCACCCCCCACTTGTAAAAAAAATAGCACTTTACCCCCCCCAACAACTCCTGGGCTAAGCCCCGGATCTCCTACAATCCTAAATCCGCCTCTGGTGCCGTCCTTTAGTTTCTTCATTCAGCGGGAATCCAAGTGAATTAATCCTGAGTCCAACAACCATCAAAGTCGCTCCAACAGCTCCTTGATTACGCTTTCATCTCCTTTAAGAACATGCTCCACATTCACCCAGTTTGTGACAGTAGTTGTAGCATTTTGAGACTTTGAAACTTTAATATTACCGCTGTTCCCCCCACCCCCCCCATGTGTGTGTGTGTGTGTGGGGGGGGGGGGGGGGGCGCAACTTCCAACAGGAGTCATTGGGGGGCTCTTGGGGAAAGAGGGTGGGGACCCTGGTCTACAGGGCGCACTAGGGTTTGTGACCCTGCAGACTGTTCACATGCAGAAGCTACAGAACCCAAGCGGACGGGTCAGAACCGGAGAAGCGGGACCTTTCAAATAATCTGGTGAATTTTAAAAGAAATATGTGATATATAATATTTGAGCTGCATCTCCCCGTTGTTCCGTGTTAGCCTATAGGCTACACTAAGCGGTGCTCTCAGTGTTCCCCAGACTCCAACCACTCTTAAATCAACGATGTTTTTAAACCACTAAGAAGTCCTTCGTCTCTCGTGCAGCGAATATCCCCACGAGCACACATTCCTCTGTGCTGCAGAGCTCTCAACAGAACATAAAGAGGCCGCCTGAAGCAAAGAGTGGAACCACGCGGCTCGAGAGGAGAGAGGATCCTAGAGAGAAGTCTAAATGATGCCGGGCCATAAATCCGCCTTCCCGTCTGCTCACACCGAGGCGATGAAACACCTCTCGCTGCGTGTCACGTGGAAGTGAACAGAACCGTCTCGTTGCTTATCCAGCTGCCAGTTGGAAAAACTCCCACATTATGATTTCTCCTCGTTAAGTCCTGTCTGCGTCGCTCAGCGAGTCGGCGACATGAAACCCAAAGCAGACGTTTCCTTTAGTTAACGCCTGCTCTCAGAACCGCCTCCTGACGTATTCAAAGCGCGTTGGGAACGTGATGAGACGCCTGAAGGCTGCGTGAGACGGCCGAGCAGCAGATGAAGCCCGCTGTGTCCCGGCAGCTGAACGCAGAGGAACGTTGTTGAGTCTACGGTGAGGTGAACTTCATGCTTTATCAGATTGAGCAGAGACGTATATCAGCCTCCATGCATTCCTCATCTCATATTACCCAGCATGCAACTCCAGAACGCTCTTATCGCGTTGCGCTGCTTCTCGTTCACTTCCAGGGCCTGAACGTTGGGATTTGAGTATTCTGCAGACCACGCACAGACGCCTAGAGAACACACCGCAGGGCGTGGGACACACCCCGACACGCACGACAGGCCTCTTTAACAACACAACAGCAATCTCCTGGAAAGCAACCACATCAAAGACTTGACAGCGTGGAGGAAACGAGACGGCTTCTCAATACTCGAAAGAGGTGAGGTGCTCGACTCGGAGGCGATTCATCCATATGTCCGTCACTAAGGGAGGGGGCATATACACAGGGATAATGGAGAGGGGCGGCACCAGTACACACATCCTGTACTCAAGTAGAAGTACACACATCCTTTACTCAAGTGGAAGCACAGATACTCGTGTTTAAACATAGTAAAAGTAGAAGTACTGACTAAACTTCTTCACTCAAGTCAAAGTAAAGAGGCTTTGAAGTGTGCTTCAGTAGAAAGTACCCATAACTAGCAGCTGCTTTAAAGAGTACCTGACCTCCCTTTATATCAATAGAACAATAAAGTCATTGTTAGCTAATGAATGTTTCCATGGTGACCAACGGCAACATGACAACGTTTCCATTGGTCCCTCTTCTTTAGAGAAGACCAGGAAGTGATGGATACACGGATCGTGTTCCAACCAATAGGCACGCAGTGACTCTAAAGAATAATGACCACGCACCAACACACATTCAGACTAAAGGAACCAGCTGTTTGGAACATGAGAGAAGTAGAAAGTACAGGTATTTGAGTTCAACATGTGAGAAGTAGAAAGTACAGGTATTTGAGTTCAACATGAGAGAAGTAGAAAGTACAGGTATTTGAGTTCAACATGTGAGAAGTAGAAAGTACAGGTATTTGAGTTCAACATGAGAGAAGTAGAAAGTACAGGTATTTGAGTTCAACATGTGAGAAGTAGAAAGTACAGGTATTTGAGTTCAACATGTAAGAAGTAGAAAGTACAGGTATTTGAGTTCAACATGTGAGAAGTAGAAAGTACAGGTATTTGTGTTCAACATGTAAGAAGTAGAAAGTACAGGTATTTGAGTTCAACATGAGAGAAGTAGAAAGTACAGGTATTTGAGTTCAACATGTAAGAAGTAGAAAGTACAGGTATTTGAGTTCAACATGTAAGAAGTAGAAAGTACAGGTATTTGAGTTCAACATGAGAGAAGTAGAAAGTACAAGTATTTGTGTTCAACATGAGAGAAGTAGAAAGTACAAGTATTTGTGTTCAACATGAGAGAAGTAGAAAGTACAGGTATTTGAGTTCAACATGTGAGAAGTAGAAAGTACAGGTATTTGAGTTCAACATGTGAGAAGTAGAAAGTACAGGTATTTGAGTTCAACATGAGAGAAGTAGAAAGTACAGGTATTTGAGTTCAACATGTGAGAAGTAGAAAGTACAGGTATTTGAGTTCAACATGTAAGAAGTAGAAAGTAAAAAGTTCTCAGAAAAATAAGTAAAGTAAGTACTGATACCAGAAACATGTACTTAAGTCCAGTAACAAAGTATTTGTACTCCACTACTTCCCTCCTCTGGTGACGGAGAGCAGAGTCATTCCTCCAGAGGTCTGTTTATTTGTCCAAGAATAACAGGAGCAGGAATCAGATATTGTGTTTGGACGAGTTCCACCGTCCTGAGCGCTGTTTGGATTTACTCTGAGCCTCAAAGCTGTTCTGACTGAACCACACACACACACACACACACACACACACACACACACACACACACACACACACACACACACACACACACACACACACACACACACACACACACACACACACACACACACACACACACACACACACACACACACACACACACACACACACACACACACACACACACACACACACACACACACACACACACACACACACACACACACACACACACACACACACTTGTTTTGGTTTTACGAGGTTTTCAGACAAATTAAAAGGTTGTTTTTGTACTGCTGAGTGATGCAAAACAAGAGCCTGTAACCAATCAGAAATCTGTCTTACTGATGGAAAACCCCCGTCTCCTTCGAGGCTCTGGAGATGATTTTCAGACTTGTTTTAAACTCCACAGAAGGTGTCGTTGAATACTCAATTCTGATTGGACATTTCAGACGTGGTTAATACACAATAACACACTGTTGCTAAGGAGAGCAGACTGTTGCTAAGGAGGATTGACAGCAGCAGAAGACAGACAGACGGAAAGACACTAAAGGGAGCTAAGCTAATATGCTTGTTGTGGCGTTTCAGTAATGTAAGACATGTGCCAGTAATCTGATATTTTTGACGTAACTGTTCCTTCCTTTTTTCGTGTCCTAAATACCCGTTACTTGTAATCCATTGCTCCCAAAGCCTAGGAACGACTACACACGAGTTATTTCTTTACATGTCTCCTATGATGAAGTTTTAAAGGCTCGTCTGGCACAAACCGCAGAACAAAAACACCACTGAGAGTCTGATGCAAGGATATCAACAGCTCTAAACTCCAGGAGAGACCGGGAGACAGAAAAACAAACCGCTCCGAGAACTTTTAACTGGAAGAGAAACCAGACGGATGAGTTTGGACTGGAAACTGGAGACATGCTGCCAACACACCCTCATAGACATGGATAAGGAGGTATCAGGAGGTGTGTGTGTGTGTGTGTGTGTGTGTGTGTGTGTGTGTGTGTGTGTGTGTGTGTGTGTGTGTGTGTGTGTGTGTGTGTGTGTGTGTGTGTGTGTCACAGCAGACGTGTTTGCCAGAGTGTGCAAAGCAATTTTCCACTTGAGTCTTGGCGGTGAAACCACAACACCCCGACCAGCGATTATCACATCAGAGTACGAAGCCTCAGAGCGGCGTTCGAACTGGAGTCACGAAGAAATAAAACGTTGTGTCTCGCAGTATCAACAACGTGACATTTTCCCCTCGTGATTCACCGTCAATGGCAAAGATGAGGGGTTTAGACTTTACTAGAGAGGAGAGGAACATGGTGACATCACTACGGTACACTGGCTATTGCTCAATGCTCAAAGGTTTTATCATCATATGAACATAAGCCACAGGGTAGAAATGAAATGAAACTCTTCTGACCTGACCTCCTCCAACAATGCAACATATATAATAAAATGAAAAATAGTGCAAGAAGTCTGGATACATGTGAATAGAATATGAAATGGAGAAGAACAGAATATTAAATTAAATGATGTACATTAAGACGAGACTAAATACGGTTCATTGCGGTGATAACTATTTATATAAATAAGAGGATTGCAAAATGACTAACAGATGAATGAGATGAGAAAGATGAGGGGTTTAGACTTTACTAGGGAGGAGAGGAACATAGTGACATCACTACGACACACTCCCGCTGCTATTGGCGAGAGCTCCAACGCATTATACTTGAACCAACTTCCTGTTTTGTCTCCAAACCTTTGAGAGTGCGTTGAGGACCTACGTTTTTTAACAAAGCCTTCGGTTAGAGCTGGTGTTTTATGGTATTCATTTTTAAGGTAATTCATTTGAATGTTTTATGTATTTTTATCGTCTTTCGTTGTGTCTTGTTTTATTTGCATTTGTTTTCCACACACTATCTTGTCTTCTCATTTCGCTGTAACTCCGTCATATACAATGTTGTCGTTATTTAATCTGTAACACGGAGACGAACGTGTTTTGTGATATTCAGCTACACAAATAGGTGTTGGATGAGGTTTGATAGGCTAAGGGGCGGCACGTCTGTCAGCTGGTTGAAAGTGAAGCACGGCATATCCAATAATAACCACCAATGAGAGAAAACATACCACCAGTTGCCACGGTGATTTCACGCAGGAAGTGTCCATAGAAGGGGAAATCGAAGGACAGGTTGACTCTCTGTGAGGGAGAGAAGAGGAAGAGGAGGATCAGAGTCTTCATCTTAAAAAACAACCAGAGGATTTAGATCAGAGGTGGCGAGGAGACACCGAGGCGCCAACAGAGCTCCTCGTGCGGAATGACTTTGATGTCCGCACTAAAGTGGATTCATGACGACTAATGGGATGAAATACACTTTTACATTATAAATCTATGTTTTATGGGAGGCCGTTTCTGTAAGACAAAAAGAGGGAAAGTTATTAAACAAAAGAAAGGAAATGTGACCGAAATGTTTATGAGCGTGTGGAAATACAGCTGCAAATAAATTACCTTTCTCTCAGGCATTTTAAAGCCCTCTTTATAGCGGGACAGAGCTTGGTTACGTGTGGAAAGCCATTCTGCTGATGGTAATTAACACGTGATAAAGGAAAGCTATAAAATCATGAAGTTTTTTTAAATAAAACCAAATGTCTTTAACAAGTCGCCACTAATGATAGAGTACGCATTCATGCTTTGATGCTAAATCGTAGCGCTGCCAGCTAATGTGATGCAGAGAGACAGTACCAAGTAAACATATACATGAGGTCTGAGGTTAACACAGGCTGAAGAGAATTGAAAATATGTCAGTAGATTCCTCACTGGTGGATTTAAACAAAGCGGTTGCTAACAAGCGTCTAAATGGGACGACTAAACATCATCACGCCCAACATTAGCCGCCTTTAGCTTAGCGGTGGTGACGTGAAGTCATGTGACCGTGCTGTAGTTCCTTTATAGCCCAACATTAGCCTCCTTTAGCTTAGCGGTGGTGACGTGAAGTCATGTGACCGTGCTGTAGTTCCTTTATAGCCCAACATTAGCCTCCTTTAGCTTAGCGGTGGTGACGTGAAGTCATGTGACCGTGCTGTAGTTCCTCTATAGCCCAACATTAGCCTCCTTTAGCTTAGCGGTGGTGACGTGAAGTCATGTGACCGTGCTGTAGTTCCTTTATAGCCCAACGTTAGCCACCTTTAGCTTAGCGGTGGTGAGGTGAAGTCATGTGACCGTACTGTAGTTCCTTTATAGCCCAACATTAGCCTCCTTTAGCTTAGCGGTGGTGACGTGAAGTCATGTGACCGTGCTGTAGTTCCTTTATAGCCCAACGTTAGCCTCCTTTAGCTTAGCGGTGGTGACGTGAAGTCATGTGACCGTGCTGTAGTTCCTCTATAGCCCAACATTAGCCTCCTTTAGCTTAGCGGTGGTGACGTGAAGTCATGTGACCGTGCTGTAGTTCCTTTATAGCCCAACGTTAGCCACCTTTAGCTTAGCGGTGGTGAGGTGAAGTCATGTGACCGTGCTGTAGTTCCTCTATAGCCCAACATTAGCCTCCTTTAGCTTAGCGGTGGTGACGTGAAGTCATGTGACCGTGCTGTAGTTCCTTTATAGCCCAACGTTAGCCACCTTTAGCTTAGCGGTGGTGAGGTGAAGTCATGTGACCGTACTGTAGTTCCTTTATAGCCCAACATTAGCCACCTTTAGCTTAGCGGTGGTGATGTGAAGTCATGTGACCGTGATGTAGTTCCTTTATAGCCCAACATTAGCTTTTTACTTTAGAGAATGATAAAGTGTCCTCACACAGAGTAGCTTCCTCTCAGTGTAGCCTCACTACCTGAGTGGAGCTACAGCTCTGAATACTAATGATGGACTCTCTCCTCTCCAGCTATTGTTCCCCTGCTGTCTTTCTCTTTCTTTAAAGCCAGCCATGCTGCTCTGTCTCTGCGGTCACTTTATTGTGACCTCATCAGTATGCGCCTCACACAGGTCACCTTTTTCTGCAGAGGAGGATTGAGGAGAGCTTTAAGACTTCACTGAGTTTCAACAGTTTAAATCCTTATGGAGGAAATCTTTCTCAACCGTGTTGCCCTGGGTTTAATGTACTAGAGTTTATCTTTCTGCTGACTTTTCTTTTAACAACTGCAATATTATAGCACTCTAGTGACTACTGATATACACCTGAACATCAGCAGGAGAGGACTCTTTAAAGTAGAGACACTACATACTGATATACACCTGAACATCAGCTGGAGAGGACTCTTTAAAGTAGAGACACTACATACTGATATACACCTGAACATCAGCAGGAGAGGACTCTTTAAAGTAGAGACACTACATACTGATATACACCTGAACATCAGCTGGAGAGGACTCTTTAAAGTAGAGACACTACATGCTGATATACACCTGAACATCAGCTGGAGAGGACTCTTTAAAGTAGAGACTCTACATACTGATATACACCTGAACATCAGCAGGAGAGGACTCTTTAAAGTAGAGACACTACATACTGATATACACCTGAACATCAGCAAGAGAGGACTCTTTAAAGTAGAGACACTACATACTGATATACACCTGAACATCAGCAGGAGAGGACTCTTTAAAGTAGAGACACTACATACTGATATACACCTGAACATCAGCAGGAGAGGACTCTTTAAAGTAGAGACTCTACATACTGATATACACCTGAACATCATCAGGAGAGGACTCTTTAAAGTAGAGACACTACATACTGATATACACCTGAACATCAGCAGGAGAGGACTCTTTAAAGTAGAGACACTACATACTGATATACACCTGAGCATCAGCAGGAGAGGACTCTTTAAAGTAGAGACACTACATACTGATATACACCTGAACATCAGCAGGAGAGGACTCTTTAAAGTAGAGACACTACATACTGATATACACCTGAGCATCAGCAGGAGAGGACTCTTTAAAGTAGAGACACTACATACTGATATACACCTGAACATCAGCTGGAGAGGACTCTTTAAAGTAGAGACACTACATGCTGATATACACCTGAACATCAGCAGGAGAGGACTCTTTAAAGTAGAGACACTACATACTGATATACACCTGAACATCAGCAAGAGAGGACTCTTTAAAGTAGAGACACTACATACTGATATACACCTGAACATCAGCTGGAGAGGACTCTTTAAAGTAGAGACACTACATGCTGATATACACCTGAACATCAGCAGGAGAGGACTCTTTAAAGTAGAGACACTACATACTGATATACACCTGAACATCAGCAAGAGAGGACTCTTTAAAGTAGAGACACTACATGCTGATATACACCTGAACATCAGCTGGAGAGGACTCTTTAAAGTAGAGACTCTACATACTGATATACACCTGAACATCAGCTGGAGAGGACTCTTTAAAGTAGAGACTCTACATACTGATATACACCTGAGCATCAGCAGGAGAGGACTCTTTAAAGTAGAGACACTACATACTGATATACACCTGCACATCAGCAGGAGAGGACTCTTTAAAGTAGAGACACTACATACTGATATACACCTGAACATCAGCTGGAGAGGACTCTTTAAAGTAGAGACTCTACATACTGATATATACCTGAACATCAGCTGGAGAGGACTCTTTAAAGTAGAGACTCTACATACTGATATACACCTGAGCATCAGCAGGAGAGGACTCTTTAAAGTAGAGACACTACATACTGATATACACCTGAACATCAGCAGGAGAGGACTCTTTAAAATAGAGACACTACACACTGATATCCACCTGAACATCAGCAGGAGAGGACTCTTTAAAGATAACCGTGTGTGTGTTGACTCACCGCTGCTTGTCGGTGTGTGTTGGACAGAATCCCGTGGATCTTCACTTTGTCTTTCTGCATCTGGTCCACATCTACCCACAAGTCCTTGCTCATTGGGTCTGACGGGGTGTATGTTTTTGACGTGTAGTAGTTGTGATCTGTGTCCTCCTGCAGAAAGGACAACAGAAATGTAATAGGACTTAATGGAGAGATTAGATTTCGCTGAGCGTCCTTAGACTTCCTGTACATCTAATTCAAAGTAACCAATAAACTGTAGTTACAGATTTAGCAAAAACCTCAGAAAACATAATGAACATAATTCTTCTGCTAATTAGATTACATGACGATGCATTTCCTTTCCATTGAGCCTGCGTTCTCTTCGTCCTTCAATTCAACTCCGTGGTTCTTTTCATTCGCGCACGAAGACCGTCTGCTAATGAAATTAAGAACAAACAAGGAAGCCAATTTCCTCTTTCCTCTCTTAAAGTAAAAGCAGACTGCACCGTCAGGATGCGACAGAAAGTGGACTTTTATGAGCCATGTGGGAGATTTCATAGTTTCCTGAGCAGTAATAGTGAGGATGCTCGTGTCTTCGACTTCCTGTTGCTCGTCTGCGGTTTAATGAGAAACCGTACAGCTGTGTTTTTAAAGTGAACGTTGGTAAAGTCCGGGTAGCTGAGCTGTGTGCCCCGTTCCCGTTCTAGCTCCGTGTGCTTTTCTGGTTCGGAACCGGTTCTTCGGTTCAGCTCCCGCTCTGTTCACACCGCTCAGAGCCCGACTGGTGCTGCGTCATCGTTTGCGTCATGACGTAACCGTGTGCGTGCCTGCTTCCTAAAGCCAAACCGCGCGGAAACCCCTCACATCGACAACAACGACCGATTGTATTGAAGCGCTACTCGTTTTCGTTTTACTCTGTCGAAACGAAATGGAAGAAATGGGACGACTTTACTACAGTCGTTACATTCAAAAGTTCTTTCTCTTTGCATCAACTTCAACCA
>JAMFTG010001833.1:17500-55447 GCA_023974075.1 Chaenocephalus aceratus
ACTTCACGTCACCACCGCTAAGCTAAAGGTGGCTAATGTTGGGCGTTATGACATTTAGTCTTCTGTTCAAATCACCTTAAAATTGAAATTCCATGTAGGCCACCACGAATGTACTTTAATAAATCATGCTCCATCATTTTCTAATTAACTTAATTGAACCCCGTGTTAGCCTGAAGCGCTGCGCAAATGGGTGTTTTGTCCAAGCAAAGATAATTAAACCAGACCCAGTTTTACTCTGAGTCAGATCACAAAGGCGGGGATTATTAAAGCCATTAATCTCCCGCCACTCCTCATAACTCACTGCCCGAAACAGATGCACAATAGCAATGACTCAGCAGCCGTCACACACACCGTCCCACACACACCAGCCGTCACACACAATCATCCCGTCACTGAGTCTGCATGGAGACGCTGCTGACAGGTGAGAAATGGGTCTGTTGAAATGTAAACACTGCTGAAATCTGCTGAGTCATGATAGGAAACAAGGATGAAGAAGGCGTCAAACTGAATTTCACAAGTTCTGTTCTTCATTTTTCGCAAGGTATTTTGATCCTGAATCCATCGGGCACGCCATGTACTGTACACGGTGTACTGACAATATACAATCTGTGTCAAGCTCAACTAAACTTTGTAAATCAAGGCAGAAACTTGAGTCTTAATTTTTGTAATATAACTTTCTTAAATTGGATTTTTAACCGTCTTAACTTGTACTCTTTAATATTCCTGAGTGCAGGCGAGCAGTGGCTGTAAATTCTTCTTTTTCAACTGAGCTGCAGATCGCACCGAGCCCCGTTTCACATCCTTCTGCTTCTTCTAGAGCAGGGGTGTCAAACTCAATTTCTTCGCGGGCCACATCAGCATTATAGTTGCACTCAAAGGGCCGGTCGTAACTTTAAGACTATATAAAAGTACATACATAAATATATCATATATATAAAATAATGTATTATATTACATCATTGCCTCTGCATTGGATTATCATCGGATAGGGTAATAACTTCATGATTAACTACGTCTGAAAGCAGAAGTCTAGGGCAAGTCTCTTCAGTGCGTATGTCCCAAAATGATTTAAAAAGAAAAGCCAAATTCTGGAGAAAAAAGAAATAGAAGTGACATTTTGAAATAAAAATCTAATTCTGAGAAAAAGGAATTCTATGAAAAAATCATATTTGAGATGCATTGTGGGACATGTAGTTTATGGGCAACGTGCTTCTGTAGCATGTAACCGTATAATAAACATATTATATTCTTTGCAAGCTCTTGTGGGGCCACATGAAATGAAGTCGCGGGCCGAATGTGGCCCCCGGGCCTTGAGTTTGACACCCCTGCTCTAAAGTAACGTGCAGATTCCACTTTCTGGAGCATTAGCATCAAAAGCCTCCTTTTTCGTCTCCTGAGAACCACTGGTCTGGGGCCCCAAAGAGGAGGAGGAGGAGGAGGAGGAGGAGGAGGAGGAGGAGGAGGAGGAGGAGGAGGAGGAGGAGGAGGAGGAGGAGGAGGAGGAGGACATGTGAGCTTTGAGAGAAGGAAGGACGCTCTGCCGGTTGAACCCAGTGCCCTCTGTCTCACAGAAGCACCAGAAGAGGAATCCGGAGTGTTTCCCGTCCCAGATCCAGGAGAATTAGCACCGCAGCGACTTTGTAAAGTTTTTTTACGAGTGCTATAAAAATGTATTACCAATTGTCCTCAAAAGCTTAATCCTATTAGGGGAGCTTATCCAAGCATGCTGAGCATTAGCCTGCATGCAGGGGACAAGTCTGCAGGCCGTCAGCCCACTCTCACACCCTGTGAGCGGGGCACAGAGGGGATTTGAGCCTTTGCAGACCGTTGTCATGCACTAAAACCTATACAACCGTTAGAGAACTCTCCCTGGTCCCCGGCTCGAGCTTCTTCTCAGGATCCTTGTTTCTGATCCTCTCCAGAGGGAAGGAGTCATCACATACAGAGACTAGTTCCTTCACAGTGTCCTTCACACGCTGATATCAAGAGAGGGAGTCACACAGTCTCAAGATGGAGGAACAGAAAGCAGTATTTAATGTTTACTTCAGATTAGCTCCACGTCAGAAATGAGCATGCTTGATGTCTCTCTCCATAATGAGCATGCTTGATGTCTCTCTCCATAATGAGCATGCTTGATGTCTCTCTCCATAGAGGCTGAGTCATCATGTTGATCACAGAGCTATCACCTGCCTCAAGCAGTCCTGATGTCCAGTCCAGGTCATCTCACATCTCACATCCTGTCATGCTCACAGCTACAGCTGGTACCCTTGTTAGCATGCTGCTCTCAGGTTGGAGGAGGACACTCAGGAGGTTCCCAACACAAACCCACTACAGGAGAGGACAAACATCTCAGTCTGCAGCGTTCAGGCCAACATCCCCACTCTCCCCACTCCCCGTCCCCAAGGGTCATTAGTCACAGCGATGTATACTCTGATCAAAGAGGCACCCACACATCTCCTTCCACCCTGAAAGGATCCTTGTCGGTTCCTCCATGTACGAGGGGAACCTGGCAAACAGCCGCTTCTTTACAACACAGCGTGACCAACATAGGGACCTGGAATACATGGCAGCTTTTCCAGGAAATCATGAACCTGAATTTACTGTGTACTGTTACAACTCAAATCAAATCAAGTTGTATTTATATAGAACATTTCTAAGCGATGTTTGGTGGAGACAAAGTGCTGTACATAAAATAAAAATAGCCTACAGTAGAGACACTTTCCTGTCCTCAGACCCTCTGTCCTTAGACCCTCTGTCCTCAGACCCTCTGTCCTCAGACCCTCTGTCCTTAGACCCTCTGTCCTCAGACCCTCTGTCCTCAGACCCTCTGTCCTCAGACCCTCTGTCCTCAGACCCTCTGTCCTCAGACCCTCTGTCCTTAGACCCTCTGTCCTCAGACCCTCTGTCCTCAGACCCTCTGTCCTCAGACCCTCTGTCCTTAGACCCTCTGTCCTCAGACCCTCTGTCCTCAGACCCTCTGTCCTTAGACCCTCACATCGATAATACATTTTACAGCATAGATTTAATTGAATTACAGACTTTATTGGCTGTGCATAAAGCAATAATCTCAATACTACTAGATTGTTGTGTTGCCATGTATGTTATGCAGAGATGGGAAGAATTGGAGTACAAATACTTCGTTACTGTACTTAAGTACATGTTTCTGGTATCAGTACTTTACTCCACTACTTATTTTTCTCACATGTTGAACTCAAATACCTGTACTTTCTACTTCTCACATGTTGAACTCAAATACCTGTACTTCTACTTCTCACATGTTGAACACAAATACCTGTACTTTCTACTTCTCACATGTTGAACTCAAATACCTGTACTTTCTACTTCTTACATGTTGAACTCAAATACCTGTACTTTCTACTTCTCTCATGTTGAACTCAAATACCTGTACTTTCTACTTCTCACATGTTGAACTCAAATACCTGTACTTTCTACTTCTTACATGTTGAACTCAAATACCTGTACTTTCTACTTCTCACATGTTGAACTCAAATACCTGTACTTTCTACTTCTCACATGTTGAACTCAAATACCTGTACTTTCTACTTCTTACATGTTGAACTCAAATACCTGTACTTTCTACTTCTTACATGTTGAACTCAAATACCTGTACTTTCTACTTCTTACATGTTGACACAAATACCTGTACTTTCTACTTCTTACATGTTGAACCTAAATACCTGTACTTTCTACTTCTCACATGTTGAACTCAAATACCTGTACTTTCTACTTCTCTCATGTTGAACTCAAATACCTGTACTTTCTACTTCTCACATGTTGAACTCAAATACCTGTACTTTCTACTTCTCTCATGTTGAACTCAAATACCTGTACTTTCTACTTCTCTCATGTTGAACTCAAATACCTGTACTTTCTACTTCTTACATGTTGAACTCAAATACCTGTACTTTCTACTTCTCTCATGTTGAACTCAAATACCTGTACTTTCTACTTCTCTCATGTTGAACTCAAATACCTGTACTTTCTTCTTCTCTCATTTCCCAAACAGCTGGTTCCTTTAGTCTGAATGTGTGTTGGTGCGTGATCATTATTCTTCAGAGTCACTGCGTGCCTATTGGTTGGAACACGATCCGTGTATCCATCACTTCCTGGTCTTCTCTAAAGAAGAGGGACCAATGGAAACGTTGTCATGTTGCCGTTGGTCACCATGGAAACATTCATTAGCTAACAATGACATTATTGTTCTATTGATATAAAGGGAGGTCAGGTACTCTTTAAAGCGGCTGCTAGTTATGGGTACTTTCTACTGAAGGACACTTCAAAGCCTCTTTACTTTGACTTGAGGAAAGAAGTTTAGTCAGTACTTCTACTTTTACTATGTTTAAACACGAGTATCTGTGCTTCTACTCGAGTAAAGGATGTGTGTACTTTAACATCTCTGCTGTCACTTTTCTCTGTCCGGGGTTTCTCTAATCATGCCGGGAAAACTCTGGGTCTTTTTTCCGTCTAGCATTCGTCAGGGTCCCGAGGTCGGACCCCTGATGGACGCCTAAAATAACGACCAAGCAGGAGGAGACTGGCCCTCAGTGTGAAGCTGTTCCTCGGCTTTTGTTTGAGAGGAAATCTTTCCCCTCCACTTTCTCTGGGAGCGGCTTTAAAGCCCCCGCATACCTTCATCCCGACTCTGTGGCCGAGCTCACGCCTGTCAACGCCTCTGATTCACTAACACCGGAGGGGACTGTGATTTGGTTCCACCTAAAACCTTTCAAGGACGTTCAGGAGGTCGTAAACACAGCAGAATAAAAGGCGCGGTCTGCTGCTCTGACTCAGTGCTGCTGACAGGAGACCACCACACATGACTGGAGAGAGAAAGAGGGGGACGCTCTGTTGCATTCGGGCATGTTCAGTGTGTGGGGTGCAGAGAGAGAGAGAGAGTCCTCAGCCACTGTGAGCGGCTCCATCAGAGCAGCAGCAGCAGACCTCTGAGTGCACATCAACTCACAGGGGGTGTCCAGCAGGTGTATGCTTGTGTATTGTGTTCGTGCATTCGTGTTTATGTACACAAGTCATGTGTTAATGTTTTGTACGTAGGATTTGATGTGGAACTGCAGGAGTCCAGAGCAAGTTCCCTTACAAGGACAAACAAGTATACAGATCGTTTCCTGTCGTGATGCTTCGTAATGTATTGCGGGCAGCTGTTGTCTGAGATCAGGATGTGGTCTTGTTAGATGAGCCGAGAGCGAGGACTGTCTCAGGTGAGACGGCTTTCAGGTGCAGCTCCACTTGCTGGAACAGCCTGCAGTCCAAATGGAAATTGAGCAATTTTATTTCTCTGAATGTTTTGAAGGCCCGTCTGCACGAGATGCTTTCTGACACTACGGGTGATGAAGCCATATCTAGGAGCTTATATTATTTAATAGTTATCCATTTATTTTATTGTTCTGTTTTGTTTATAGTAAATCTTCCTTTTAATTATTATTTAAGTTGATCAAATAAGTTGTACTCTGCCTCTGGTTGTGTAAAGGCAGCCTGGGCGCCGGGGGAGGGGAGGCTGCTCATTGTAAAGCTGGGATACAGGTGGTAGTGGGCGGCACCCGGTAGGCTTATGGTTTCTACCATCGGGTAAGAAGGGAGAGAACATGCTGGATGCGTTGATAATAAATTGCACTGAAACGACTTTTGCTCGGACCTTGATTTTTACCCATGCGTAAGATTCGCTGACGGGTGGCACAGCGGCGCTTTACTTTGCGTTATATTTCTTTCTTATATTTTTATGATTTTGGCCGCTATAATGGGTGTTTGTAAGTGTTGGTGAATATGTAAATACGATGTCCTCTATTGTTTGTTTTTATGTTTTTATGTTTCATGTGGAACTAAATTGTAAAAGAGATCCATGATCTCAAGGGACCGATCCGTCTAAATAAAGGTTTGAAATGAAATGAATTGTGATTTATCGAATCGTAACATTATGTGCTGTCTCATATTGTCATGTATCGTAACCTAACGTACAGTATCATAATGCATCGAATCGTACTGTGTTGTATCGTAACGTACCGTACAGTAGAATAGAATAGAATAGAATATATCTTATTGTCATCACACATCAGTGCAACGAAATTCAGTTGGCATCTCTCAATGCAATACATAACAGAAATAAGAACACATCCATAGAAACAGTGATAAAGCAATAATAATCAGGGTCATCATATGCACCAGAATGTTAAAATATATAAAGCTACAATGTTTAAATATAAATAGTTACTAAAAAAATATCAGTTGATACTTAATAAAAAAATAAAATAAATAACATGGTATTTTAGGCTGCAGTCTAGTACTGTAGCGTATCATAACGGTACAGATGGTACTGTATCGCATCAGAATGTAGCGTAACGTATCGCAAAATATCGTAACAAATCGTATCTCAATGTAATGTATGTAAAGGCTCAATTCACTACATGTTTTCTCGGGGATAATATCTAGTCATGGTTTTATTGCAAAAACATTGTTTCCCGAATACATCCGACAAACATTTAAATACGTTTCTTGATTGTCTGACGAAGCTGAAACCCAGAGATGATACATCCAGCATGATGGAAACCCAAGGAAGTGGACGTGTTTAGCTCTTGACGTCCGAACACACATCGTGTATCCTCTGTGTGGCCAGAAGCGATGCGCGAGGCGAACCTGAATAACTTCGTCTGAAGTGAAAACACAATGTGAAAGGTTACATCACAAGCAGCCCCAACATCAGAGTCCTGAGCAACGACATTAAAGAAGTGATAAATCTTTCAGAGCAGGTTGGTTCCCGCGGCAGCTTTGACCCCGACAGCCGGAGTGTTTTAGTTTATAGGCTTCACGAGCCAAATCATGTTCAGGGTCGTCTCAGAGCGCCGGCGTGAGGCCGTAACATACTGAGCGCCCTGACAGCGTGCTCTGAGCCTCGGCCGAAGCAACGCGCTGACAGAGGAAGAGATGAGCTCATCAATTCAATATGAAGTTAATAAAGAGGCTTTTTATAGACTTTGTGACGAGAAGCTGCTTTCCCGACTCAGAGACTCGAGGAGAGCTGGAGCTCTGATGGAGTCAGGACTCAGAGACTCGAGGAGAGCTGGAGCTCTGATGGAGTCAGGACTCAGAGAGACGAGGAGAGCTGGAGCTCTGATGGAGTCAGGACTCAGAGACACGAGGAGAGCTGGAGCTCTGATGGAGTCAGGACTCAGAGACACGAGGAGAGCTGGAGCTCTGATGGAGTCAGGACTCAGAGGACACGAGGAGAGCTGGAGCTCTGATGGAGTCAGGACTCAGAGACACGAGGAGAGCTGGAGCTCTGATGGAGTCAGGACTCAGAGACACGAGGAGAGCTGGAGCTCTGATGGAGGTCAGGACTCAGAGAGACACGAGGAAGCTGGAGCTCTGATGGAGTCAGGACTCAGAGACACGAGGAGAGCTGGAGCTCTGATGGAGTCAGGACTCAGAGAGACGAGGAGAGCTGGAGCTCTGATGGAGTCAGGACTCAGAGACACGAGGAGAGCTGGAGCTCTGATGGAGTCAGGACTCAGAGACACGAGGAGAGCTGGAGCTCTGATGGAGTCGGACTCAGAGACACGAGGAGAGCTGGAGCTCTGATGGAGTCAGGACTCAGAGAGACACGAGGAGAGCTGGAGCTCTGATGGAGTTCAGGACTCAGAGAACGAGGAGAGCTGGAGCTCTGATGGAGTCAGGACTCAGAGAGACACGAGGAGCAGCACGAGAGAGCTGGAGCTCTGATGGAGTCAGGACTCAGAGGACACGAGGAGAGCTGGAGCTCTGATGGAGTCAGGACTCAGAGACACGAGGAGAGCTGGAGCTCTGATGGAGTCAGGACTCAGAGAGACGAGGAGAGCTGGAGCTCTGATGGAGTCAGGACTCAGAGAGACACGAGGAGAGCTGGAGCTCTGATGGAGTCAGGACTCAGAGACACGAGGAGAGCCTGGAGCTCTGATGGAGTCCGGACTCAGAGAGACGAGGAGAGCTGAGCTCTGATGGAGTCAGGACTCAGAGACACAAGGAGAGCTGGAGCTCTGATGGAGTCAGGACTCAGAGACTCGAGGAGAGCTGGAGCTCTGATGGAGTCAGGACTCAGAGACACGAGGAGAGCTGGAGCTCTGATGGAGTCAGGACTCAGAGAAACGAGGAGAGCTGGAGCTCTGATGGAGTCAGGACTCAGAGAGACGAGGAGAGCTGGAGCTCTGATGGAGTCAGGACTCAGGAGACTCGAGGAGAGCTGGAGCTCTGATGGAGTCAGGACTCAGAGAGACGAGGAGAGCTGGAGCTCTGATGGAGTCAGGACTCAGAGAGACACGAGGAGAGCTGGAGCTCTGATGGAGTCAGGACTCAGAGACTCGAGGAGAGCTGGAGCTCTGATGGAGTCAGGACTCAGAGAGACGAGGAGAGCTGGAGCTCTGATGGAGTCAGGACTCAGAGGACTCGAGGAGAGCTGGAGCTCTGATGGAGTCAGGACTCAGAGAGACGAGGAGAGCTGGAGCTCTGAATGGAGTCAGGACTCAGAGACACGAGGAGAGCTGGAGCTCTGATGGAGTCAGGACTCAGAGACTCGAGGAGAGCTGGAGCTCTGATGGAGTCAGGACTCAGAGACACGAGGAGAGCTGGAGCTTCTGATGGAGTCAGGACTCAGAGACACGAGGAGAGCTGGAGCTCTGATGGAGTCAGGACTCAGAGACCTCGAGGAGAGCTGGAGCTCTGAGGGAGTCAGGACTCAGAGAGACACGAGGAGAGCTGGAGCTCTGATGGAGTCAGGACTCAGAGACACGAGGAGAGCTGGAGCTCTGATGGAGTCAGGACTCAGAGACACGAGGAGAGCTGGAGCTCTGATGGTATGATGCGTTAACTACTCGCTCAGGGTAATCAGCATTCTTCAATAGAGAGACTAAACAGCTGAGGACAACTGAATCACAGTTGTTTGTCTCTTACGGCTCGAGGGTCATCTCCACCCCGAGAAGGATGTGTTCCAGGTGTCCCACAACAACGACTATCTCTGACCGAGAGCTGCCCACTCACAAACTGGCAACAACAACAACAACAACAACCTGCTAGGGCAGCGCTAGATAGCAGCTGCTCGAGGTCGGTCAGCTGCGTCAGAGGGCGAAGGGTAAACATGTCTGGAACGTTATCACCGAGTGGACTACTATGTACCATAACAAACAAGAAGTACTTGCATCTGAAGCGTATTCAAGTTCATACGCTGCGTTTGCCCCAACAATGCTATCAGCAGGAGCTAAATACGCTTTCTTTGCTCCACTGATGGAAGCAATAAAGATTATTAAGATAGAAGGACAAACAAGAAGTCGCATTCAAATATATATAAACTATGTCCACGGAGGTTTGAAGCTGATGCTAGCAGCTGAAGCTAACTAGCTGTAGCAGCTTCAGATTGAATTATTCATCTTTACTGATGCTAACACATAAAGCCAACTCAGCTATTTCTCATTGATGCTTAAAAAACCATAATCTTAAATGTCCCAAACAATTCCTTAAACCAGACTAAATACTGAATTGCTCGATGCCATCCCCAGACCCTTTAAGTCTGTCTCTTGGCGGGGGGAGACACCGTTAAACTGTCTCGACACAAATTCTAGACATCAAAACCGTCTGAGATGTTAAGTCATTAGTGCTTCTCCAACCTGCCGTGGCTCGCTTTAACGCGTGTCCTCTTTAAACGCAGCTGTCATTAGGAGGACATAAAGCAGGAGAAAGTGAAACAGCAGCAGCAACAGATCCACGTTAAGACTCATACATCTGAAAGTACAGTGCGATGAAAGAGAGGTGGGAAGTATGGAGTACAAATACTTTGTTACTGTACTTAAGTGCGTTTTTTCTGGTATCAGTACTTTACTCCACTACTTATTACTTTGACTTCTCACATGTTGAACACAAATACCTGTACTTTCCACTTCTCACATGTTGAACACAAATACCTGTAACTTTCCTACTTCTCACATGTTGAACACAAATACCTGTACTTTCTACTTCTTACATGTTGAACTCAAATACCTGTACTTTCTTCTACTTCTTACATGTTGAACTCAAATACCTGTACTTTCTACTTCTCACATGTTGAACTCAAATACCTGTACGTTCTACTTCTTACATGTTGAACTCAAATACCTGTACTTTCTACTTCTTACATGTTGAACTCAAATACCTGTACTTTCTCTACTTCTCACATGTTGAACTCAAATACCTGTACTTTCTACTTCTTACATGTTGAACACAAATACATGTACTTTCTACTTCTTACATGTTGAACTCAAATACCTGTACTTTCTACTTCTCACATGTTTAAACTCAAATACCTGTACTTTCTACTTCTTACATTTTGAACCCAAATACCTGTACTTTCTACTTCTTACATGTTGAACCCAAATACCTGTACTTTCTACTTCTCACATGTTGAACTCAAATACCTGTACTTTCTACTTCTTACATTTTGAACCCAAATACCTGTACTTTCTACTTCTTACATTTTGAACCCAAATACCTGTACTTTCTACTTCTTACATGTTTGAACCCAAATACCTGTACTTTCTACTTCTCTCATGTTGAACCCAAATACCTGTACTTTCTACGTTCTTACATTTTGAACCCAAATACCTGTACTTTCTACTTCTTACATATTGAACACAAATACCTGTACTTTCTACTTCTCTCATGTTGAACTCAAATACCTGTACTTTCTACTTCTCACATGTTGAACTCAAATACCTGTACTTTCTACTTCTCACATGTTGAACTCAAATACCTGTACTTTCTACTTCTCTCATGTTGAAACACAATACCTGTACTTTCTACTTCTTACATGTTGAACACAAATACCTGTACTTTCTACTTCTTACATGTTGAACTCAAATACCTGTACTTTCTACTTCTCACATGTTGAACTCAAATACTGTACTTCTACTTCTCACATGTTGAACTCAAATACCTGTACTTTCTACTTCCTTACATGTTGAACTCAAATACCTGTGTACTTTCTCTACTTTCTTACATGTTGAACACAAATACCTGTACTTTCTACTTCTTACATGTTGAACACAAATACCTGTACTTTTACTTCTTACATGTTGAACTCAAATACCGTACTTTCCTACTTCTCACATGTTGAACTCAAATACCTGTACTTTCTACTTCTTACATGTTGAAACTCAAATACCTGTACTTTCTACTTCACATGGAACACAAATACCTGTACTTTCTACTTTCTCACAGGTTGAACACAAATACCGTACTTTCTACTTCTTACATTTGAACCCAAATACCTGTACTTTCTACTTCTTACATGTTGAACCCAAATACCTGTACTTTCTACTTCCTTTACATTTTGAACCCAAATACCTGTACTTTCTACTTCTTACATGTTGAACCAAATACCTGTACTTTCTACTTCTCACATGTTGAACTCAAATACCTGTACTTTCTACTTCTTACATGTTGAACCCAAATACCTGTACTTTCTACTTCTCTCATGTTGAACACAAATACCTGTACTTTCTACTTTCTACTCTTACATTTGAACCCAAATACCTGTACTTTCTACTTCGCTCATGTTGAACACAAATACCTGTACTTTCACTTCTTACATGTTGAACTCAAATACCTGTGCTTTCTACTTCTTACATGTTGAACTCAATACCTGTACTTTCTACTTCTTACATGTTGAACACAAATACCTGTACTTTCTACTTCTCACATGTTGAACTCAAACCTGTACTTTCTACTTCTCACATGTTGAACTCAAATACCTGTACTTTCTACTTCTCACATGTTGAACTCAAATACCTGTACTTTCTACTTCTCACATGTTGAACTCAAATACCTGTACTTTCTACTTCTCACATGTTGAACCAAATACATGTACTTTCTACTTCTTACATGTTGAACAAATACCTGTACTTTCTACTTCTTACATGTTGAACACAAATACCTGTACTTTCTACTTCTCACATGTTGAACACAAATACCTGTACTTTCTACTTCTTACATTTTGAACCAAATACCTGTACTTTCTACTTCTTACTTGTTGAACCCAAATACCTGTACTTTCTACTACTCTTACATGTTGAACACAAATACCTGTACTTTCTACTTCTCACATGTTGAACTCAAATACCTGTACTTTCTACTTCTTACATGTTTGAACTCAAATACCTGTACTTTCTACTTCTCTACATGTTGACCAAATACCTGTACTTTCTACTTCTTACATTTTGAACCCAAAACCTGTACTTTCTACTTCTTACATGTTGAACACAAATACCTGTACTTTCTACTTCTTACATGTTGAACACTAATACCTGTACTTTCTACTTCTTACATGTTGAACTCAAATACCTGTACTTTCTACTTCTCACATGTTGAACTCAAATACCTGTACTTTCTACTTCTCACATGTTGAACGAACAAATACCTGTACTTTCTACTTCTTACATGTTGAACTCAATACCTGTACTTTCTACTTCTTACATGTTGAACTCAAATACCTGTACTTTCTACTTCTTACATGTTGAACTCAAATACCTGTACTTTCTACTTCTTACATGTTGAACTCAAATACCTGTACTTTCTTTCTACTTCTCATGTTGAACTCAAATACCTGTACTTTCTACTTCTTTACATGTTGAACTCAAATACCTGTACTTTCTACTTCTTACATGTTGAACTCAAATACCTGTACTTCTACTTCTTACATGTTGAACTCAAATATACCTGTACTTTCTACTTCTTACATGTTGAACTCAAATACCTGTACTTTCTACTTCTTACATGTTGAACTCAAATACCTGTACTTTCTACTTCTACATGTTGAACTCAAATACCTGTACTTTCTACTTCTTACATGTTGAACTCAAATACCTGTACTTTCTACTTCTTACTGTTGAACACAAATACCTGTACTTTCTACTTCTCACATGTTGAACTCAAATACCTGTACTTTCTACTCTCACATGTTGAACTCAAATACCTGTACTTTCTACTTCTCACATGTTGAACTCAAATACCTGTACTTTCTACTTCTCACATGTTGAACTCAAATACCTGTACTTTCTACTTACTACATGTTGAACACAAATACCTGTACTTTCTACTTCTACATGTTGAACTCAAAATACCTGTACTTTCTACTTCTTACATGTTGAACTCACAAATACCTGTACTTTCTACTTCCACATGTTGAACAAATACCTGTACTTTCTACTTCTTACATGTTGAACCCAAATACCTGTACTTTCTACTTCTTACTTGAACCCAAATACCTGTACTTTCTACTTCTTACATGTTGAACACAAATACCTGTACTTTCTACTTCTCACATGTTGAACTCAAATACCTGTACTTTCTACTTCTTACATGTTGAACCAAATACCGTACTTCTACTTCTTACATGTTGAACCAAATACCTGTACTTTCTACTTCTTACATTTGAACCCAAATACCTGTACTTTCTACTTCTTACATGTTGAACACAAATACCTGTACTTTCTACTTCTTACATGTTGAACTCAAATACCTGTACTTTCTCTTTACATGTTGAACTCAAATACCTGTACTTTCTACTTCTTACATGTTGAACTCAAATACCTGTACTTTCTACTTCTCACATGTTGACTCAATACCTGTACTTTCTACTTCTCACATGTTGAACTCAAATACCTGTACTTTCTACTTCTTACATGTTGAACTCAAATACCTGTACTTTCTACTTCTTACATGTTGAACTCAAATACCTGTACTTTCTACTTCTTACATGTTGAACTCAAATACCTGTACTTTCTACTTCTCACATGTTGAACTCAAATACCTGTACTTTCTACTTCTTACATGTTGAACTCAAATACCTGTACTTTCTTCTACTTCTTACATGTTGAACTCAAATACCTGTACTTTCTACTTCTTACATGTTGAACTCAAATACCTGTACTTTCTACTTCTTACATGTTGAACTCAAATACCTGTACTTTCTACTTCTACATGTTGAACTCAAATACCTGTACTTTCTACTTCTTACATGTTGAACTCAAATACCTGTACTTTCTACTTCTTACATGTTGAACTCAAATACCTGTACTTTCTACTTCTTACATGTTGAACTCAAATACCTGTACTTTCTACTTCTACATGTTGAACCAAATACCTGTACTTTCTACTTCTCACATGTTGAACTCAAATACCTGTACTTTCTACTTCTTACATGTTGAACACAATACCTGTACTTTCTACTTCTCACATGTTGAACCCAAATACCTGTACTTACTTCTTACATGTTGAACACAAATACCTGTACTTTCTACTTCTACATGTGAACACAAATACCTGTACTTTCTACTTCTTACATGTTGAACTCAAATACCTGTACTTCTACTTCTTACATGTTGAACTCAAATACCTGTACTTTCTACTTCTCATGTTGAACTCAAATACCTGTACTTTCTACTTCTTACATGTTGAACACAAATACTGTACTTTCTACTTCTTACATGTTGAACTCAAATACCTGTACTTCTACTTCTCACATGTTGAACTCAAATACCTGTACTTTCTACTTCTTACATGTTGAACCAAATACCTGTACTTTCTACTTTTACATGTTGAACCCAAATACCTGTACTTTCTACTTCTCTACATGTTGAACCAAATACCTGTACTTTCTACTTCTTACATTTGAACCCAAATACCTGTACTTTCTACTTCTTACATGTTGAACACAATACCTGTACTTTCTACTTCTTACATGTTGAACTCAAATACCTGTACTTTCTACTTCTCTCATGTTGAACTCAAATACCTGTACTTTCTACTTCTTACATGTTTGAACCCAAATACCTGTACTTTCTACTTCTTACATGTTGACACAAATACCTGTACTTTCTACTTCTCATGTTGAACTCAAATACCTGTACTTTCTACTTCTTACATGTTGAACTCCAAATACCTGTACTTTCTACTTCTCACATGTTGAACTCAAATACCTGTACTTTCTACTTCTCTCATGTTAACACAAATACCTGTACTTTCTACTTCTTACATGTTGAACC
This sequence comes from Chaenocephalus aceratus, assembly GCA_023974075.1. NCBI lineage: Eukaryota > Metazoa > Chordata > Actinopteri > Perciformes > Channichthyidae > Chaenocephalus > Chaenocephalus aceratus. The sequence goes on from JAMFTG010001833.1 coordinate 32,569, forward strand.
AAATACCTGTACTTTCTACTTCTTACATGTTGAACTCAAATACCTGTACTTTCTACTTCTCACATGTTGAACTCAAATACCTGTACTTTCTACTTCTTACATGTTGAACTCAAATACCTGTACTTTCTACTTCTTACATGTTGAACTCAAATACCTGTACTTTCTACTTCTTACATGTTGAACACAATACCTGTACTTTCTACTTCTTACATGTTGAACTCAAATACCTGTACTTTCTACTTCTTACATGTTGAACTCAATACCTGTACTTCTACTTCTCACATGTTGAACTCAAATACCTGTACTTTCTACTTCTACATGTTGAACACAAATACATGTACTTCTACTTCTTACATGTTGAACCTCAAATACCTGTACTTTCTACTTCTTACATGTTGAACTCAAATACCTGTACTTTCTACTTCTCACATGTTGAACTCAAATACCTGTACTTTCTACTTCTACTTCTTACATGTTGAACCAAATACCTGTACTTTCTACTTCTTACATGTTGAACCAAATACCTGTACTTCTCTACTTCTTATGTTGAACTCAAATACCTGTACTTTCTACTTCTTACATGTTGAACCAAATACCTGTACTTTCTACTTCTCACATGTTGAACTCAAATACCTGTACTTTCTACTTCTCACATGTTGAACTCAAATACCTGTACTTTCTACTTCTCTCATGTTGAACTCAAAATACCTGTACTTTCTACTTCTTACATTTGAACCCAAATACCTGTACTTTCTACTTCTCATGTTGAACACAAATACCTGTACTTTCTACTTCTTACATGTTGAACTCAAATACCTGTACTTTCTACTTCTTACATGTTGAACTCAAATACCTGTACTTTCTACTTCTTACATGTTGAACTCAAATACCTGTACTTTCTACTTCTTACATGTTGAACTCAAATACCTGTACTTTCTACTTCTTACATGTTGAACTCAAATACCTGTACTTTCTACTTCTCACATGTTGAACTCAAATACCTGTACTTTCTACTTCTCACATGTTGAACTCAAATACCTGTACTTTCTACTTCTCACATGTTGAACCAAATACCTGTACTTTCTACTTCTTACATGTTGAACCAAATACCTGTACTTTCTACTTCTTACATGTTGAACACAAATACCTGTACTTTCTACTTCTTACATGTTGAACACAAATACCTGTACTTTCTACTTCACATTTGAACCCAAATACCTGTACTTTCTACTTCTTACTGTTGAACTCAAATACCTGTACTTTCTACTTCTTACATGTTGAACACAAATACCTGTACTTTCTACTCTTACATGTTGAACTCAAATACCTGTACTTCTACTTCTTACATGTTGAACTCAAATACCTGTACTTTCTACTTCTTACATGTTGAACACAAATACCTGTACTTTCTACTTCTTACATTTTGAACCCAATACCTGTACTTTCTACTTCTTACATGTTGAACACAAATACCTGTACTTCTCTACTCTTACAGTTGAACACAAATACCTGTACTTTCTACTTCTTACATGTTGAACTCAAATACCTGTACTTTCTACTCTTCTACATGTTGAACTCAAAACCTGTACTTTCTACTTCTACATGTTGAACTCAAATTACCTGTACTTTCTACTTCTCACATGTTGAACCAAATACCTGTACTTTCTACTTCTTACATGTTGAACTCAAATACCTGTACTTTCTACTTCTTACATGTTGAACACAAACCTGTACTTTCTACTTCTTACATGTTGAACTCAAATACCTGTACTTTCTACTTCTCACATGTTGAACTCAAATACCTGTACTTTCTACTTCTTACATGTTGAACTCAAATACCTGTACTTTCTACTTCTTACATGTTGAACTCAAATACCTGTACTTTCTACTTCTACATGTTGAACTCAAATACCTGTACTTTCTACTTCTTACATGTTGAACCAAATACCTGTACTTTCTACTTCTTACATGTTGAACTCAAATACCTGTACTTTCTACTTCTTACATGTTGAACACAAATACCTGTACTTTCTACTTCTTACATGTTGAACCCAAATACCTGTACTTTCTACTTCTTACATGTTGAACTCAAATCCTGTACTTTCTACTTCTCACTGTTGAACTCAAATACCTGTACTTTCTACTTCACATGTTGAACATCAATACCTGTACTTTCTACTTCTCACATGTTGAACTCAAATACCTGTACTTTCTACTTCTCACATGTTGAACTCAAATACCTGTACTTTCTACTTCTTACATGTTGAACACAAATACCTGTTACTTTCTACTTCTTACATGTTGAACCCAAATACCTGTACTTTCTACTTCTACATGTTGAACACAAATACCTGTACTTTCTACTTCTCACATGTTGAACTCAATACCTGTACTTTCTACTTCTTACATGTTGAACTCAAATACCTGTACTTTCTACTTCTTACATTGTTGAACCAAATACCTGTACTTTCTACTTCTTACATGTTGAACACAAATACCTGTACTTTCTACTTCTACATGTTGAACTCAAATACCTGTACTTTCTACTTCTTACATGTTGAACTCAAATACCTGTACTTTCTACTTCTTACATGTTGAACCCAAATACCTGTACTTTCTACTTCTTACATGTTGAACCAAATACCTGTACTTTCTACTTCTTACATGTTGAACAAAATACCTGTACTTTCTACTTCTACATGTTGAACTCAATACCTGTACTTTCTACTTCTTACATGTTGAACTCAAATACCTGTACTTTCTACTTCTCACATGTTGAACTCAAATACCTGTACTTTCTACTCCACATGTTGAACCAAATACCTGTACTTTCTACTTCTCACATGTTGAACTCAAATACCTGTACTTTCTACTTCTTACATGTTGAACTCAAATACCTGTACTTTCTACTTCTTACATGTTGAACTCAAATACCTGTACTTTCTACTTCTTACATGTTGAACTCAAATACCTGTACTTTCTACTTCTCACATGTTGAACTCAAATACCTGTACTTTCTACTTCTCTACATGTTGAACTCAAATACCTGTACTTTCTACTTCTTACATGTTGAACTCAAATACCTGTACTTTCTACTTCTTACATGTTGAACCAAATACCTGTACTTTCTACTTCTTACATGTTGAACTCAAATACCTGTACTTTCTACTTCTTACATGTTGAACTCAAATACCTGTACTTTCTACTTCTTACATGTTGAACTCAAATACCTGTACTTTCTACTTCTTACATGTTGAACTCAAATACCTGTACTTTCTACTTCTTACATGTTGAACTCAAATACCTGTACTTTCTACTTCTACAGTTGAACTCAAATACCTGTACTTTCTACTTCTTACATGTTGAACTCAAATACCTGTACTTTACTTCTACTTCTTACATGTTTGAACACAAATACCTGTACTTTCTACTTCTCACAAATGTTGAAACCCAAATACCTGTACGTTTTACTTCTTACATGGTTGAACACAAATACCTGTACTTTCTACTTCTTACATGTTGAAACTCAAATACCGGTACTTCTACTTCTTCATGTTGACTCAAATTACTTTGGACTTGCGTAAAGAAGTTTAGTCAGTACTTTTTTTTTAAACACGAGTAATGGTGTACTTCTACTTGAGATAAAGGTAGTGGTGAACAAGAAGATCTCAGATACTTGAGGCAGGAAATAGAAGGCGATGGTTTCGCCTGCAGACGCTCCGTCACACCAGAGATGTTTGTTTTGCCACCAATTAGTCACGACTTTCCAAGTGAAAGCAACGCAAACATCGCTGAGGTCCAGAGCAGGAGACGACCCGCGTGTCTCCTCCTCTCTGCAGCAGGTGGTTCGAGGCCTCCTTTAGAGGAAACGCTTAAGGACACAAAGCATGTGAGCTAACCTGCTGAAGGACACCTGGTGTGCTGCATCGTCACACACTCAGTGCAGAAAGAAGAACATCATCTCAAGCCAGTGAGGAGAGGCAGGCGTGGAAGAGGGCTATAAATAAAAGGGTTCATTAAAATCTGCAGAGCCTGGAAAATGTGATGAATGAGAAGAAGACTAATGTCGTGTTCGCTGGCGCCTGGAGGGAGGTGACGAGACTTAACTGCGCCTGGAGGGAGGTGACGAGACTTAACGACGAGAGGAATGACCGGCCTCAGGTCGCATCACGGTTCAGTCAGCGGCTTCGCAGCTGGAAAACAAACTGGACACAGAATCCAAGCCGCAAAGCACCCAGAACCTTCCAGAGAGCAACCTCTACGTGACGCAGCACAGAGTGGGTGTTTTGGCCTCAGCCTCGGTCGCTATGCGCTGAGCAGGAAACCCACTGTGTGACAGATTCAGGACTCCAGTCCCGCCTCAGGTTTCAGGAGATTGGCGGCAGGACGATGAAGCTGTCTTCAAGCAAACAACACAACAAACAAGAACAACAACAACAACAACACTGCTCCCAGACAGCCAGTGATCTAGAGTTTTAGGAAAGTCAGATCCTGTGCAAAGCGGTGCAGGGAGGACGCATCAGCATCAGCTCCTCAACAAAGACCTTTCCTCTGATCACTGTCTGTGCACGAGTTGGTACAGTGTTAGCAGGCGCCGCTAACAGCTCATGTGAAGAACCCAGTTAACGTGTTTGTGTCCGTTTGCCTCCAAACTCACAAAAATACAAAAAGGAAAATTCAGCTAGCCAAACCTTAGCTATCTAGCTATCTAGCTATCTAGCTAACGAGCTAACGAGCTAACTTAAGCTATGTTTAAACGAGCTAATTAGTGAACATTAGCTTTCAACCTCACAAGCTGGCCTGGGATGCTAGCTAGCTACAGTAGCACGCTGTCGCTACAGTCGTGGCTTTCCTAATTTAAATACAATTCTTATTGCACATGAAACTCGCAGCATGAACCCGAGTCTGCTGGTCGGACGGTGGCAGCGATTCTGTTGAATTATTACGAGTGATTCTTATTGTTGACGCGTCTTATGGAGCGGCACACATTCCACATATACGGTATTTTGGTAAAGGAATCACACATTAGGATACTTAATACTTAATAGCAGTTCATTTAAGCGGAACAGCTGTTCTTTGGCGAGTAGATGTTAATAAAGCTAGCACACTTACAAGACGAGGTGAGGCACCTTAAGAGCCGGCGAAGCATGAGGTCAGAATACAAAGTATTTATCTGAGGCTTTGGGACATGTCTTCCACTTTGGAGTGATGCGTTGAGTGTGTGGACAGCCTCGTTGTAAGTGTGTGTGTGTGTGTGTGTGTGTGTGTGTGTGTGTGTGTGTGTGTGTGTGTGTGTGTGTGTGTGTGTGGAGATTGATTGACTGAATGCTGGACTGTGTGTATTAACAGGTTTTTTTTCTTCCACTTTCTTTCCAGACAAAGACAGGCGAGGCCACAAAGGGTCCTTCCTCATCCATCAACACACTCCATGTTCTCCACACACACACACACACACACACACACACACACAACACACACACACACACACACACACACACACACACACACACACACACACACACACACACACACACACACACACACACACACACACACACACACACACACACACACACACACACACACACACACACACACACACACACACACACACACACACACACATCCTAATCAGATCCAGAGCCTCCAAAGTATCGGCCGTGGTGTTTTGAGAAGAAATGCACGAACAGAGAAACGTGCAGAAACACACACGGGGAATAACAACGATATCTAAAGCAGGACGGCCTCCTTTCAGACCATCCGTGTGGTCTTTGGTCCTTCGTGGAAGTCGAAGTACATTTCTATGCTTTTTTAATGCTTAATTACTTTGATACATTTATGACGCCCTATTCTGCTTTTGAGTGATTTCTCTCTGTAGCGTGTTCTATAGGCGTTAGTGCATGTCAACGGTCTACAAAGGTTAAAATCCCTGGGAAATAACAAATATATCTGATTCTAAAAAGTAAGACGGGTTTTCAATTGGCTATTGGCTCGCGCTCCAACACATTGTACGTGATAGGATAAGGGGCGGGACGTCTCCAAGCTGGTTGACCAATCACAACAGTATCTGTTCACTGAACCAATAAAGAAGACGTGCTTTTCGTTCGTGATGCATCGTCCTTTTTGCACACAGCGTTTAATCGATCGTGACAAATCCACCCAACGACACGCACTTTGGTTTTTCCAGCCGACCTCGAATCCACTTGTACAAATTCCTCTCAATCAAGTTAACGAGCATCCGAAATAAAAACATGCGTTACACAAGTTTTCCTCCCGGATCTGGATCATTTCCCCGTGAGCAGATTCACCAAAAGGACTTTGAGGGAAAACACAAACCACACTTCGCCAAACCCCACATCCTCCTTCCTACACTCCGAAGGCTCCAAGTGTGTGAGTCTAACATGTATAGAATGTGTGTCTCCTCCCGATATGAGACACGCTGACTTCAGAGGTGACTCGCAGCGAGGTATGGGCTCTTGCTTTTACACAAAGCGTCATCTCGTTCAGTCAAAACATCTCACTTTGAGCCGTACAGCTCGTTACCCTCTAAAGGGCGCTGAGAACTTCCACTCCGACACCGTGTGCAAAATCCATATCAACACAATCAACACCCGCGGCAATACACTCGCTGCTATATAACTATGTGCAATATTATATTATTAATAATGCTATGACAACGACGTGCAATTACGTAACTGCCACTACGTTTTATTCTTGGCACGACTAACTGCTGCTAAGAATAATTGCATTGATTGTGTGGCCTTCTACGCTTCATGTAGTCTGTGGATGTGTGCTCTCTAGTGTGCACTTGTGCTGCTGTGTTTATTGTGTCTTGTTACTCGGGCACAATGTCCTTGGGGATGAATAAAGTCTCATCTTATCTCGGATGAAACACATATATATTTATTAGGAAATCACCAAACATCAGAGAACTGAAAACATGTGAGGCTTATTTTGTAACATCTCCTGATTCTGGTGAAATATAGCTCACAATGAGTTTCTCCTGCTGATCACGAGATGTGATTGGTCTAAATATTCCTTCTTATTTCTACACGTCTCACCGCGCTCATGTTCCCTTGATCTACTGGCAGATCTTTGCACTCATTTAAAGTGAAAACAGCTTGTTTTCATGAGTCTTCAACTTGATGTTGGAGCAGCGTGTGTCCTAAGCCTCCAGGCACGTATAAACCAACAGCAGCAGAAAGAATGAATAACCCATCCCATAATCACACCAGTACGTATATATCTCCTGCAGCACACACTGTGGGAAAGAGAGAAGCACGTCCTCGACGTAAAGCTGCCGAACCGATCTGTTGACAAACCGGAGCCACTCCAGTGCAGATGACATGTCCTCAGCTAACCCAGCCCCTGACAGAGCAGACTGCATGCAGAGGACACGTCTCAGCTAACCCAGCCCCTGACAGAGCGGACTGCATGCAGAGGACACGTCTCAGCTAACCCAGCGACCCATGACCTAGGACAGCCGGACGGCATGCAGAGGACACGTCTCAGCTAACCCAGCCCCTGACAGAGCGGACTGCATGCAGAGGAGACGTCTCAGCTAACCCGCCCCTGACAGAGCGGACTGCAATGACAGAGGAGACGTCTCAGCTAACCCAGCCCCTGACAGAGCGGACTGCATGCAAAGGAGACGTCTCAGCTAACCCAGCCCCTGACAGAGCGGACTGCATGCAGAGGAGACGTCTCAGCTAACCCCAGCCCCTGACAGAGCGGACTGCAGTGCAGAGGACACGTCTCATCTAACCCAGCCCCTGACAGAGCCGGACTGCATGCAGAGGAGACGTCTCAGCTAACCCAGCCCCTGACAGAGCGGACCTGCATGCAGAGGAGACGTCTCAGCTAACCCAGCCCCTGACAGAGCGGACTGCTTGCAGAGGAGACGTCTCAGCTAACCCAGCCCCTGACAGAGCGGACTGCTTGCAGAGGAGACGTCTCAGCTAACCCAGCCCCTGACAGAGCGGACTGCATGCAGAGGAGACGTCTCAGCTAACCCAGCCCCTGACAGAGCGACTGCTGCAGAGGAGACGTCTCAGCTAACCCAGCCCCTGACAGAGCGGACTGCTGCAGAGGAGATGTCTCAGCTAACCCAGCCCCTGACAGAGCGGACTGCTTGCAGAGGAGACGTCTCAGCTAACCCAGCCCCTGACAGAGCGGACTGCTGCAGAGGAGATGCTCAGCTAACCCAGCCCCTGACAGAGCGGACTGCATGCAGAGGAGACGTCTCAGCTAACCCAGCCCCTGACAGAGCGGACTGCATGCAGAGGAGATGTCTCAGCTAACCCAGCCCCTGACAGAGCGGACTGCATGCAGAGGAGATGTCTCAGCTAACCCAGCCCCTGACAGAGCGGACTGCATGCAAGGAGACGTCTCAGCTAACCCAGCCCCTGACAGAGCGGACTGCATGCAAGGAGACGTCTCAGCTAACCCAGCCCCTGACAGAGCGGACTGCATGCAAAGGAGACGTCTCAGCTAACCCGCCCCTGACAGAGCGACTGCATGCAGAGGAGACGTAGCTCTAACCCAGCCCCTGACAGAGCGGACTGCTTGCAGAGGACACGTCTCAGCTAACCCAGCCCCTGACAGAGCGGACTGCATGCAGAGGAGACGTCTCAGCTAACCCAGCCCCTGACAGAGCGGACTGCTGCAGAGGACACGTCTCAGCTAACCCAGCCCCTGACAGAGCGGACTGCTGCAGAGGACACGTCTCAGCTAACCCAGCCCCTGACAGAGCGGACTGCATGCAGAGGACGTCTCAGCTAACCCAGCCCCTGACAGAGCGGACTGCATGCAGAGGAGACGTCTCAGCTAACCCAGCCCCTGACAGAGCGGACTGCTTGCAGAGGACACGTCTCAGCTAACCCAGCCCCTGACAGAGCGACCTGCATGCAGAGGAGACGTCTCAGCTAACCCAGCCCCTGACAGAGCGGACTGCATGCAGAGGAGACGTCTCAGCTAACCCAGCCCCTGACAGAGCGGACTGCATGCAGAGGAGACGTCTCAGCTAACCCAGCCCCTGACAGAGCGACCTGCATGCAGAGGAGACGTCTCAGCTAACCCAGCCCCTGACAGAGCGACCTGCATGCAGAGGACACGTCTCAGCTAACCCAGCCCCTGACAGAGCGGACTGCTTGCGCACAAGACCCTGCAATCCAACAGGAATGAACACCGTCAAATATTTGCTTTGTGAACTGTAACAGGACCTCATGAAATGTTCATTTCTTCCTGGCAGAAGGAGCACTAGTGTTTCTCTAAGCCAATTAAATCTATCAGATGTCTCGTTTACTTCGGTTTCCTGATGGTTGCCATGGCGTCTCCATGTTCAGCAGCACCGTTCAGATAATACATTTCTTAAGGCAGTGTCTGCATCAGGGTGGAATTAACTTAGAATGCAGTCGTCTCATTGTGAGACAGATGTGAAGAGAGGCAGCCAGATGTGGGTGTAATGCACAAGAGACATGTATTCCCAAGGTCCCCAGATCAAAGCCAAATGGTGAAGAGAAAGCTGGTCGGTTTGGATAGCCATGTTAAGGCCGTTACAGAATGCTCTGATGACCAGCCCAAAGAATAGACAACCGTGCAGAAAGACACGTGTTGGATACTTCCTTTCCTGATGTCACCGGGCTTTAAAGGACGCGGGTGAAGTGAGGTCGCATGCTTACATTAATGCACACAATGTCTGTTTACTTCCCAATTGTATTCCATATTTTATTCCATCCTGTTTAAATGGAAATACTGCTATATTTTACTGCATTTTGTATTATTTTTTAATGTTTGCTTAAAATAGTTCGACCTGTGTTTTTTAATGTTTGTTTCACTTGTCTGTCTGCTCCACGACATCAAGTCGAATTCCTCGTACGTGTGGACCTGGAGATAAATCAGGTTCTGTTTCTGTTGACACGCTTCATGCACCGACATGAAAGTTCGTTCCTCTCCTTTCTATGTTTGTGCACCTTTCGAGGCCTTCAGACGCCCCGTTGATGGAGTGTGTGACCCCGCGAGAGGACGGGAGTAATGGTGCTCTTCAGGACTGACTGCAGCATCACTCCCGTACCTTCAGTCTCTGATGGAAGCAGACAGTTCAGCGCTCTCCCACACACACACACCGTGGGTCTGAATACTGATGGTGGACGATTATTCTGAAATATCCTCCAACTTTCTCCCTCCTCTCCCTCCTCTCCTCCCTCCTCTCCTCCTCCCTCCTCTCCTTCCTCTCCTCTCCTTCTGATTTTCACTAAGCCAGTCAGTTGCTAGAAAACTCTCCCTGGTCTCCGGCTTGAGCTTCATCTCTGATCCATGTGTCTGTGATCCTCTCCAGAAGGGAAGGAGTCATCACATACAGAGCATCAACTAGTTCCCGAACAGTGTCCTTCACATGCTGATATCAAGAGAGGAGTCACTCAGAGAGCACGTGTTGGATTATTGTTTCCAAATCTCAAAATTCTGACTTTTCTAAAAATCTCGAAATTCTAACTTTTTAACAGAGAGAGAGAGAGAGAGAGAGAGGCTGACAGAAGCTGCTCTGTTCCTGAACTTCAGATCCATCTCACTTTATACTGACTGTATTTATTAATCTAACAAAGACAAACGTGTCCATGAATCCTCTCTCAGTGTCTCTGAAGTGTCCTCTCTCAGTGTCTCTGAAGAGTCCTCTCTCAGTGTCTCTGAAGAGTCCTCCACAGAGACCTGTCCTTTGTTCAGATCCAGGTGAGTTTCGTTTGGACCTGTCGCGTCACATGACTCACAGTGTGTTAAAGCACTCTGACGCCCTTTAACAGAGTGTGTGTGTGTGTGTGTGTGTGTGTGTGTGTGTGTGTGTGTGTGTGTGTGTGTGTGTGTGTGTGTGTGTGTGACCCTGTCAGCAGAGGAACTGGGTCACACCGCAGACACAAACAGAAACAAACTCGTCTCTAAATGAGTCCCTCTCTTCACGCTGTTTAGAACTCACAAGCGTTTCCTCAAAACGTTGAATATTAACATCAAAAGCTAATTATCCTTATCCAGGCTGACGAGCTCCTGAAGCAGCTCGCATGCGACGAGGCGCAGCTCGCATGCGACGAGGCGCAGCTCGCATGCGACGAGGCGCAGCTCGCATGCGACGAGGCGCAGCTCGCATGCGACGAGGCGCAGCTCGCATGCTGTGACGAGACGCAGCTTCGCATGTGACGAGGCGCAGCTCGCATGCGACGAGGCGGCAGCTCGCATGCGACGAGGAGCAGCTCGCATGCTGTGACGAGACGCAGCTCGCATCGTAAGGAGGGCCGCAGCTCGCAATGCAACGAGGCGCAGGCTCGCATGCGACGAGGCGGCAGCTCGCATGCTGTACGAGACGGCAGCTCGCATGCTGAAGGAGACGCAGCTCGCATGCTACGGAGGCGCAGCTCGACATGCGACGAGGGCGCAGCTCGCATGCGACGAGCGCACTCGCATGCTACGGCCCATGCCGGTCGACGAGGCGCAAGCTCGCATGCGACGAGGACCGCAGCTACGCATGCGACGCGGACGCAGCCTCGCATCGACAGCTCAGCTCGCATGCGACAGACGCAGCTTGCATGCGTTGACGAGACGCAGCTCGCATGTAAGGAGGCGCAGCTCGCATGCAACGAGGCGCAGCTCGCATGCGACGAGACTCAGCTCGCATGCTGTGACGAGACGCAGCTCGCATGTAAGGAGGCGCAGCTCGCATGCGCGAGGCGCAGCTCGCATGCGACGAGGCGCAGCTCGCATGCGACGAGGCGCAGCGCGCATGCGACGAGCGCAAGCTCGCATGCGACGAGACGCAGCTCGCATGCGACGAGGCGCAGCTCGCATGCGACGAGGCGCAGCTCGCATGCTGTGACGAGACGCAGCTCGCATGTGACGAGGCGCAGCTCGCATGCGACGAGGCGCAGCTCGCATGCGACGAGACGCAGCTCGCATGCTGTGACGAGACGCAGCTCGCATGTAAGGAGGCGCAGCTCGCATGCAACGAGGCGCAGCTCGCATTCGACGAGACGCAGCTCGCTGCGTGTGACGAGACGCAGCTCGCATGTAAGAGGAGCAGCTCGCATGCGACGAGGCGCAGCTCGCATGCGACGAGGCGCAGCTCGCATGCGACGAGGCGCAGCTCGCATGCGACGAGGCGCAGCTCGCATGCGACGAGACGCAGCTCGCATGCGACGAGGCGCAGCTCGCATGCGACGAGGCGCAGCTCGCATGCGACGAGGCGCAGCTCGCATGTGACGAGACGCAGCTCGCATGCGACGAGACGATGGAAGTGAGACGCTGGAAGAGAGACGATGGAAGAGAGACGATGGAAGTGAGACGATGGAAGTGAGACGATGGAAGTGAGACGATGGAAGAGAGACGATGGAAGTGAGACGATGGAAGTGAGACGATGGAAGAGAGACGATGGAAGTGAGACGATGGAAGTGAGACGCTGGAAGAGAGACGATGGAAGTGAGACGATGGAAGTGAGACGATGGAAGAGAGACGATGGAAGTGAGACGATGGAAGTGAGACGCTGGAAGAGAGACGATGGAAGTGAGACGATGGAAGTGAGACGATGGAAGAGAGACGATGGAAGTGAGACGATGGAAGTGAGACGCTGGAAGAGAGATGATGGAAGTGAGACGATGGAAGTGAGACGCTGGAAGAGAGATGATGGAAGTGAGACGATCGCTCTCACAAATGTTAAATTATTCCTAATTAAAGCTTCAACAAAACAGAGGAGAAACGAGACGGTGGACCTTCACACGTCTGCAGAACTCAACGATGAAGATCCAACAGACACAATCCCAGAGTCGCTCATTATGAGAAGCAACACGTCCAGGCTGCAGAGTGACGTTTGAAGTCTCACGACATTGACCAAAACAAATAGATACAAAAAGACAGAAGGGTTTGACTGAGGTGGTTTTCAATGTGCTCTCCAACTTTATTCACACAGCACATTTACAACAGGCCAGAGTGCTGTGCATCAACACACACATAAGAAGCAGCATAAATACATTCAGACAAAACCGATGGGACCAAAAGAACCTAAGGTAAAAGCACGAGACGATGAAACCATAGATAGATAGATTCCTAAACCCTACGGAGAGATCCCATTGGCTCTGAGACCAGGGAACAGGAAGTGGAGACATGCTGACTCACTTCCTGGTTTTAGGACGCGTCACTGCGGTTCCCTTCTAGCCACGGACTGGAAACCCTCATCCACGATGTCCTCGCTGTGGTGCCACATTTAGAGACGATGTGTTCACTGACCTCTAAGAAGCTCCTCCCCTTTCAGCCAAGAGACCTGAGAGCTTCCACCATGTGCTAAATACCATCATCACTAACCCTCTCCCATGTTATTAACGATGTTCTATAATAACGTGCAATTACGTATCATCGCTACGGGTCGTAGACGTACACACACACACACACACACACACACAGAGAGACACGCACACACACACACACACACACACACACACACACACACACACACACACACACACACACACACACACACACACACACACACACACACACACACACACACACACACACACACACACACACACACACACACACACACACACACACACACACACAGTGAAAAGTATGCCTCTACTTCTTAACTGCTGTGACTATATACACTTTTTAGGATAATGCTGCATCTGCCCAATTGTGTTGTTGTTATTTGTATTGAATGTCTTTTGATGTCTCGTCTTCTCTCCGTTGTTCACATGTGTCATGTAGCTTTGGTAAGGTGTATCGTGACACAAAGGAAGAACAGTATGTCTCTAGAACACGGAGAAAGCAACGCTCTCGATGACTTCAGCGAACGTCTGATCTGCCAACGTGTGGTCGAACATCCAGTGAACCTCACAGATGCTTCTGCTCGGAGGTTTTGATCCAGATATTTTCCGTCCTCCCAAAGCGACGTTGCTGCAGCCGCCATTTCCAAAAGCAACGCCATTTATAATGAAACACCTTCCCGTCTGTGTGCTCGTCTTATAAACAATACATGAATGCATTCCTGGCTGAACAGCTGAGGACATCCAGAGCTTTCATACGAGCTGAACGCCACATTTTGACATTCTGACATTTCTACTTGTTTTCCAGCTCTTGGTTTGAATTATTGTTTTATTATTTTACTCCTTTTGTGTAATTCTAGATTGCATGTGTTCCCTGTTTGGTCGACTGAGGTGGTTTTGAATGTGCTAAACATTCAATCCAACTTTATTCACACAGCACATTTACAAAGTGCTGTGCATCAATACACATAAGAAGCAGCATAAAGACATTCAGACAAACCCGATGGGACCAAAAGAACCTAATGTAAAAGCACGAGACGATGAAACCACCCTTCTAGCCACGGACTGGAAACCCTCATCCACGATGTCATATCACGACTAAATAGAAAACCCCAATTTAGAAAACACTGACGTCAGTACGGGGGCTGCAAAAGCACAGGCGAACACGGATAAATAAATAAAGACGGGGGGAGCGATGGAAACACAACGGAGGAAACCAGAGGAATCTCAGCTTTTCTTAGAGAGCAGAGAAGAAGGTGGAGATATCGCTGGCACGCGAGAAAATGCTGCCTCATGTTCGGAATCTGACCTCTGACCTCGCTGCAGCGCCACATTTAGAGACTGACCTTTAAGAAGCTGCAGCATGTATCTTTCCTCCCAGTGGCATCGAACTCTCAGCTGCTCACCTTTCAGCAAAGAGACCTGAGAACTTCCACCGTGTGCAGCATAAATACCATCAACACAAACCCTCTCTGCGATATAATGTGTGCAATATTATTAATGTTCTATAATAACGTGCAATTACGTATCTGCCACTGCTAAATACTGCTCGTCACTGTGTAGAGTATTTTACATTGATTATGTGATCGTCTGTGTTTCCTGAAGTTATTTAATTGCTCTTTTACTGAACTGTTAGTTACAGTTTTATTATCATGCTGCTGTGTTTATTGTATTTTTGTAACTCTGGCAAAACAATTTCCTTCGGGATGAATAAAGTCTTATCTTATATAAAGGAGACGATTACAAAACTAAAATACATCGAGTTTTCTTTGATTAAAACCAAAATAAATCGAGTTCTATTTCGTCCCTACTGACCGCCAGAGGCGGTGCTTTAGCACTGGATATGTCCATCGCGCGCATGCGCAGCTCGAGTACCAATAACAACAAAGTCACCTGTGACCCACGTGACACCGGCTATATCAGCCGGTGTCGTCAGAGGATCTGTTCCTTTCATCTTCTCGCTGCGCGAGGGTACCGTGGCTACGTTTGTGTAGCCTACAGCGTTCAGGTTTGAACGTTTGATCTGAGGGATTTCTCTGCAAACAGCTGGCCGCGTGCAGCTTCGCGACTGACAGTCGGAGCTACGGGTCGTAACGCGTCCTCCAGGAGCTGCGCCGGCTGTGCAGAGCCTCCACAGACAGGTTGGTGTCAGCTTGTTGCTGGTGATGGCTGTGTTTCCACACCCTCTCCCAGCCAAGTTGTCCTGATTACCGTCTTATTGTTTGTGGCTTAGACTTTCTGGTGACGACAGTGTTCCCGCTTCCTCTCCCATAAAGTTGCCCTTATGCTCTTTTGAAAGTTCTGCTTGAGGCGTTGTGCCCGAGCTTCATTAGCATTTGAGTCCCAGCTTTGGGACAGCTTTGTGTCCCTCATTCAATTTAGTATGGAAGCCCAGAGGGTCATACTTTAAACCCGTTTTTCGTTTAGATGCAGAAAGTAAGGTAAGTACTTTCTATTTCTTAGAAGCTAATTATCTGGTCTTAACATTGTGTTCTGACTTGGTTGCTTGATTGTTAGCAGCAGCCGCTTGGCTAACACCTGCATGTACGGTTAAGCTTCATTATTTAACTCAGCCGGTGAGGGCAGTGCTCTCGCTCCCGGTAAACGCATGGTATGGTTGCAGTAGCGCTATATCGTTGTATTTACTGCTCCTAGTACTAGACTCCTAGCACTAGGACGATATGCAGAGAACAATCTTCACTGTGTAGGCCCGCTGTCGCTGCGCCCCATGCAGATGTGGCTGAACAGCCTTCACTTGGACGCCAAGTGGCACAGGCACAGGGAAGTCAGGGTGTCGCAGCAGTGCTCCACTCTGCGTCACGCTGGAGGGGCGGGGCCTATCTCCTGGTGGGCGTGCCCATGGGCGCCATCCCATCCCGCCAGGAGACCATCACCATAGGTGCATGTCTCTCAGGGTGGGTGCAGTGCGGCAGGGCAGGACCGTTCAGGGTCAGCGGTCTGCCCAGCAGAGTGCGCGCCGGGTCAACGTGCTAGAGCTTCGGGCCGTGCAGCTTGCACTCACGCACTTTCTACCCCAACTGGGGGGCAAGAATGTGCGTGTTCCTTTGGGACAGCAGGTACGTCGTTGCTTAGACAACAGTCCCTTCTAGATAGTGGACGTTCTCACTCCACTCTGAATTTATGTGGCTGCGATTCTGCCCGACATGTTCGGGTGGACGGCGCCACGGCGGGGTGCCACAGGTCGGTGTCCCTCTTTATGAGAGGGGCTTTACGGCAGCGTCCCCCTTGCACCCCGAGGGCTCCGGCTTGGGACCTGCCCTTGCTGCCGGATGCCCTATCATCTCCTCCCTTCGAGCCCCTGGCCCAGGTGGGGCTTAGGTGGCTGCCCACGAAGGCAGCATTTCTGCTTGCCATAGCCTCAGGGAAGCGAGTCGGGGAGTTGCATGTCCTCTCCATAAACAATACATGCCCGAGGTGAGACTCTCAGGCGTTGCCCTTTGGGTAAATGTGGCATTCCCGCCCGGGGTCCTTCCACAAACCCACTTCAATCAGCCTGCCCAGCTGGCACGCTTTGACATTCAGGAGTACGGCACGTCAAAGTTGCCGTGCCCGGGGGGTGCCCACAGGGCGTATATCAAGGCTACTGCCTGCATACGGCAGGAGGAGCAACTCTTGAGTTTGCCCTGGCGGCACTAAAGGAGGTTAGGCCCTCTAACCAGTGGCTGCCCCACTGGGTTGTCGTTACCATCTCACAGGCTTACGGGGCCAGTGGCCGCCCCCTGCCACCAGGCTGAGATGCCACTCTACAAGGAGCATCTCAACATATTGGGCTGCCCTGAGAGGGGTGCCCCTGGAGACCATCTGCGCCGCGGCATCGTGGGCGTCTTCTGGCACATTCTCCAGTTGTCATCAGGTCAATGTCGCCACTCCCCATTCTTTGGGCGTGGTCCTTTTGCCAAGCTCCGCTGCTTCCAGTGGTGAGCAAGGGCTTGGATTCTTCATGACGTGGTTGGTAGAAGTCATCCAGTGCTAAAGCACCGCCTCTGGCGTCAGTAGGGACGAAATAGAACGATAGTTACGGCTGCAACTACGGTTCTATGAGTCCCGGATGACCGCCAGAGTTCCCTGTCACTCAGAATTCTTGTGTGCTCGCGAGAAGATTCGGGGAACAGATCCTCTGACGACACCGGCAGATATAGCCGGTGTCGCGTGGGTCACAGGTGACTTTGTTGTTATTGGTACTCGAGCTGCGCATGCGCGCGATGGACATATCCAGTGCTAAAGCACCGCCTCTGGCGGTCATCCGGGACTCATAGAACCGTAGTTACAGCCGTAACTATCGTTTTCTTTGACTAAAACCAAAATACATCGAGTTTTCTTTGACTAAAACCAAAATATGTCATTTTAAGGCTCTGTTCTGTTTGGCTCTATGACGAGGACAACATGTGAGTCGTCTGCAGAAACTCGGGAGAGAAGCCAAGATATTTTGCTTAAGACTGAACGATAAAATAACCTGTAATTTCCTTACAAAGTAAAATAATGCATGCATATAAACAACAGCTGCATGGACACACATTTCTTAAATATATAATAATACAGTTTATTTATGAAGGCGTCTTTCAAGGCTCTCAAGGTCGCCGCACAAGGTGCACAAAACAAATCCAAAGAAACACGACAATATAATCAATCAATAAAAACGCAGACACGGAGGATGCCAGTGTGAAGAGAGATGTTTGAGACACGATTAGCAAATGGAGAGACATATAAATGTATGTAAAGCTAAGAATCAACACATTGTGGAAAGTCTGGTCTTAAAGCTACTGAAAGTATATTATAATAACCCTCGATAGTATACAGTTCACACATTAACTGTGACGTTAAAGAAACATTTTTACCATTTTTCAACTTTCTTCTTTGATTTGACTTCTTTTCTTATGAGTAACTTCCACTAGTAAGTCATTAAGAAGTGCATCCTGTGAACTTGCTGTTTTTCAAGCCATGGCTTCCTTGTGTATGAATGCAGGAACATCGCACCTGCCTTCCTGACGGGCACGGAGGTGATCTCTGGGCTCAAAGATCTCGGCCTCCGTTACGGGTTGTTTCGTTTTTTGTTGTTGAAAAGTGTTCCCTTCCCCCCATGGCTGTCGTTGACTGTGTGCACCTGGTGCCGTGTCGTCTCCCCCCCCTCACCTGGTGCCGTGTCGTCTCCCCCCCTCACCTGGTGCCGTGTCGTCTCCCCCCCTCACCTGTGTCCTGTTGGGTTGATTGGGCTCTGGGGTTTGCTGTTAGAGGGAGTGTGTGTGAGATCCTGGTGGCTGTGTGCACGTGGCAGCAGATTGAGGCCGTGTCATGTGTTCATGATGTAATAAACGCCCACACCGGGTTGTATTCTGGACGCTCTGCCTCCTTGCTTGCTTGGTCTGGGCCGCTCAATTGTCAGCTTCACACTGACCGTACAGTTATTTTTACCGACACACTAAAGGAGGGCACGGCGAAAGTATTTACTTATGGTGTATCTCTTGGGATAAAGCACAGTCATAAAGCAGCTGTACTGATTTACACGATGGGGTTTTCTGGGGTTAAAGGGACTTTTAGAGGCTCCACGGACTTTATACGGCCCAAAAAGCTCCTCCGTCGGCTGCTGTGAACACAGGTGTATCTCTGCATCGCCTGAAATGGGCCAAAACATGCCGACCCTGCCAGCGCCGACACGTGCCGACCCTGCCAGCGCCGACACGTGCCGACCCTGCCAGCGCCGACACGTGCCGACCCTGCCAGCGCCGACACCTGCCGACCCTGCCAGCGCCGACACGTGCCGACCCTGCAGCGCCGACACCTGCCGACCCTGCCAGCGCCGACACGTGCCGACCCTGCCAGCGCCGACACGTGCCGACCCTGCCAGCGCCGACACGTGCCGACCCTGCCAGCGCCGACACCTGCCGACCCTGCCAGCGCCGACACGTGCCGACCCTGCCAGCGCCGACACGTGCCGACCCTGCCAGCGCCAAAACGTGCCGACCCTGCCAGCGCGTGAAAGTGACGAGGGAAGAGAGTAAATCTCAGCCCGTCTGATCTGTGGGGTTAAAGGTCTGCGAGCTCTTTAATCACGTATTTGCTCATTGGTTCCCAGCGTCTGCTTATGTTTGCCGACCAGGGGAGTATTTGTCTAATGTGTCGCCTCGATGCAGACAGATTACAGAGCGTCGAGGACTGAGGCGGCTTGCTAGAAACAAGAGGAAGGAAGAAGTCAAGCTGAGAGACGAATAAAAACACGACCCTTACACACCGTCTGAAGCCTCTGATAAACCAAGCTCTGTCCTTTATTCTTTACCTCTGATGTTGATGTCATCAACGTGTCTGTCTCTCTGTCTGTCTCTCCGTCTGTCTGTCTGTCTGTCTGTCTGTCTCTTCTCTCGTCGTCTGTCTCTCCGTCTGTCTGTCTCTCCGTCTGTCTGTCTGTGTCTCTGTCTGTCCTGTCTGTCTGTCTGTCTGTCTGTCTGTCTCTCTGTCTGTCTGTCTGTCCGTCTGTCCTGTCTGTCCTGTTCTGTCTGTCTGTCTGTGTGTGGCCTAGCATTACTATACTTGTGGGGACCTAAATCTGTCTACACAGTCCACGTGTGGGGGACTCGCCTCCCTTATGCGGACAAAATGGAGGTCCCCATGAGGGGGATCATCAACACATCCTCAGGGTCAAACAGGCAATCATACGAGCTTATTGGCCAATCATTTGTGACACAGAAACATCAGGAAGTATTGGAAATGAGGAAAAGGACCGATATAAAAGACAATCAGAGACTGGTTTGCCTCTTGAGTTCTGCTTTAAATACAACCTCTAAAGACGCTTCAGTTCCCATGCATTTAAGCATTCGACACCATCAACCACGCCACCCTGCTGTCCCTCCTCGAACCATCCCTCAACATCACCGACACTCACTCTCCTGCTGAACCCTACCTCACCGACAGACATCAGTTTATCAACATCAACAACTGCACCTCCTCCCCTGCTCCTCTGTCCCAAGGCGTCCCTCAGGGTTCCGTGCTTGGTCCCCTCCTCTTCATCCTGTACATGCTCCCCCTTGGCAAAATCATTCACTGCTACGCCGATGACATCCAACTTTATATCTCAACAAAAACCATCACCCCCCCAACACACTCTCACCAACTGTCTCTCAGAAATAAAAGCATGGATGCAAACTAACTATCTCCAACTGAAGAGTGCCAAGTCAGACATCATCATCACCGGCCCCCCCATCATCATCACCGGCCCCCCATCATCATCATCGCCCCCCATCCCGTACCAAAGACATCCAGAATGTCAACTTCACCATTGACAGCCACACTCTATCCCCCCCCCTCACATCCGCACCTCGGAGACATCTTCGACAGTCAGCTCAAATTCAACCACCACATCACTCACATCACCAGGACGCCTTTTCCACCTCAAACACATCGCCCGTCTCCGCCATCACTCTCCTCCTCTGAGACCCTGACTCATGCATTCATCACTTCACGACTCCACTACCTACCGCAATAGCATCCTCTACGGCAGACCATCCAACCTCCTCAATAAACTCCAACATATCCAGAACTCTGCTGCCCGCCTCCTCACCCACACCCGCTCTCGAGACCACATCACTCCGGTCCTCCAGAACCTCCACTGGCTCCCCGTCCGTCAAATAATCAACTTCAAAGTCCTCCCGATTACTCACAAAGCCCTCAACAATCAGGCCCCCCCCTACCTCACAGACTGCTGCACCACCACACCCCCCCCCTACCTCACAGACCTGCTGCACCACCACACCCCTTCCCCCTACCTCACAGACCTGCTGCACCACCACACCCCTTTCCCGCTGCCTCACAGACCTGCTGCAACCACCACACCCCTTCCCGCTACCTCACAGACCTGCTGCACCACCACACCCTTCCCCTTCCCGCTGCCTCCGCTCATCAGAAGCCGACCTCCTATCCATCCCCACCAATCACCGGACCTGGGGGGACAGAGCCTTCTCCGTCGCTGCCCCCCTCCCTCTGGAACTCACTCTCCCTAACCCATCAGAGAACGGCACTGACCTCACCACCTTCAAAGCACTCACCTCTTCAATCTGGCTTTTAATGTGTGGATTGTTTTTGTATTATTTGACTTTAACTTTAACTATATATTTATTTGTTTTTTCCTTCCTTTTCTTTTTACCTTCACTATATCTGTAAAGCGTCTTTGAGCACCTGTAAAAGCGCGAACAAATTAAATCTATTATTATTATTATTAAGTCATATTTGTGGTAGCAGTGTATAAGCCTAATAGCTGTCAATATGCATTGCTAATAAAGGTTTAAATAACAAGGAATTTACCCCCTTTTCGCGATACACTAGCTTTACTTCTCCGGCTAGGCTAACTAGCTTTCTTCTGCTAAGAAAGGGAAAGCTCTAATCTGAAAGCTCAGCGAACAAAAGAAGAGAACTCCCACTGGGTGCTGCTTTTCAATCTTGTTATTTCAAAACCTGCTGAGTCATTGTTAGCGCCTGCACAATGACTCGGGGTTTTCTTGCTTTATTTAAAAGGAGGGAGTCTTGCTAGCTTCTGGTAACCTCACAATAACACATTGCACGTTTCTTTTTGGTAACTAGCCAAACATTTAGACAAAAACGGATGCATACGGACTCTACTTGGTAAACTTTAGACTGCCAACCGTTTTCTTTGTTCTGCAACGAAGGGTCCAAAAAGAAGCCATCCTTTCCATCTGTGAACACTAAATACTCACATACATAGCCTATAAGGTTTATACACGTCTGTCTCTTTACAGCATTCCAGTTTGGTGGTGCTAGGCTAGCAGCTACTAATCTAAAATGCTAGGCTAGGCTAGCAGCTACTAATCTAAAATGCTAGGCTAGGCTAGCAGCTACTAATCTAAAATGCTAGGCTAGGCTAGCAGCTACTAATCTAAACAGCTAGGCTAGTCACACTAGCGCATCGCTAACAACAGGTGTGACTCCCGCTGCTTTTCAATCTGGGTTGTTTCAAAACCTGCTGAGTCACACCTTCACAATGACTCGTGTTATTTAAGAGGAGGGGGTTTTGCGTTCGGTGTTATTAATGCACTATTTCTTGGTGTTCCCTTTTTGAGTGTACAGTGTCTGCAGACGTTCATCTTCATTCGTGCATCAATGAAGAGCCAACAACAATCCTTCCATCTGTTTTCACTTAATACTCAATCACACACACACACCACACACACACACACACACACACACACACACACACACACACACACACACACACACACACACACACACACCACAACACACACACACACACACACACACACACACACACACACACACACACACACACACACACACACACACACACACACACTGCATGTGGCTCTACAAACAAGCAAAGCCCCGAAGCAGGGGAGCTCGTTGTTTTTTTACAATAAACTTACGGGAAAAGCTTTTCTTTGGCTTTTTAAAAGCTTCCATGCGTTTCAATCTCTGCAGGAAGTGTTCCAGAGGAATTCTAGACTCTTTGACAAGTTAAATGTGCGATCAGTTCCAAGCACTACGAATCATCTCTAAATCTGTGTAATATATCCAATCAAGCGATGACATCCAAATATGTC
>JAMFTG010001834.1:5000-48483 GCA_023974075.1 Chaenocephalus aceratus
GCCTCTACTTTAAAGAGTCCTCTCCTGCTGATGTTCAGGTGTATATCAGTATGTAGTGCCTCTACTTTAAAGAGTCCTCTCCTGCTGATGTCCAGGTGTATATCAGTATGTAGTGTCTCTACTTTAAAGAGTCCTCTCCTGCTGATGTTCAGGTGTATATCAGTATGTAGTGTCTCTACTTTAAACAGTCCTCTCCTGCTGATGTTCAGGTGTATATCAGTACGTAGTGTCTCTACTTTAAAGAGTCCTCTCCTGCTGATGTTCAGGTGTATATCAGTATGTAGTGTCTCTACTTTAAACAGTCCTCTCCTGCTGATGTTCAGGTGTATATCAGTATGTAGTGTCTCTACTTTAAAGAGTCCTCTCCTGCTGATGTCCAGGTGTATATCAGTATGTAGTGTCTCTACTTTAAACAGTCCTCTCCTGCTGATGTTCAGGTGTATATCAGTACGTAGTGTCTCTACTTTAAAGAGTCCTCTCCTGCTGATGTTCAGGTGTATATCAGTACGTAGTGTCTCTACTTTAAAGAGTCCTCTCCTGCTGATGTTCAGGTGTATATCAGTATGTAGTGTCTCTACTTTAAAGAGTCCTCTCCAGCTGATGTTCAGGTGTATATCAGTATGTAGTGTCTCTACTTTAAAGAGTCCTCTCCTGCTGATGTTCAGGTGTATATCAGTATGTAGTGTCTCTACTTTAAAGAGTCCTCTCCTGCTGATGTTCAGGTGTATATCAGTATGTAGTGTCTCTACTTTAAAGAGTCCTCTCCTGCTGATGTTCAGGTGTATATCAGTATGTAGTGTCTCTACTTTAAAGAGTCCTCTCCTGCTGATGTTCAGGTGTATATCAGTATGTAGTGTCTCTACTTTAAAGAGTCCTCTCCTGCTGATGTTCAGGTGTATATCAGTACGTAGTGTCTCTACGTTAAAGAGTCCTCTCCTGCTGATGTTCAGGTGTATATCAGTATGTAGTGTCTCTACTTTAAAGAGTCCTCTCCTGCTGATGTCCAGGTGTATATCAGTATGTAGTGTCTCTACTTTAAAGAGTCCTCTCCTGCTGATGTTCAGGTGTATATCAGTATGTAGTGTCTCTACTTTAAAGAGTCCTCTCCTGCTGATGTTCAGGTGTATATCAGTATGTAGTGTCTCTACTTTAAAGAGTCCTCTCCTGCTGATGTTCAGGTGTATATCAGTATGTAGTGTCTCTACTTTAAAGAGTCCTCTCCTGCTGATGCTCAGGTGTATATCAGTATGTAGTGTCTCTACATGTCTCCATGCTTTAATGTTCAAAAAGCTCTTTATTTTTCTCACACTGTCTGTGCTGCAGCACCTCTTTTCACCCTCTGTCTGAAACCAGAGCCCAGCCTGCTCTGATTGGTTAGCTGGCCGGCTCTGTTGTGATTGGTCAACCGCTAAGAGATGTCCCGCCTCTTAGTCTATCACGTACAATGTGTTGGAGCACTAGCCAATAGAAGTGCAAGGTTTACATAATGACGTCACTAAGTTCAGGAAGTAAACAATGGAGTGTGTGGGGGAGAAACTCCCTCTGGAGGGAACACGGGCATTTGAGCCTTTGCAGACCATTGACCTGCACACAAAACAATATAACCTACTACAGGGAAAGGAGAACCCCAGAAAGAATAATAGGGCTTCTTTAAAAACTACAACATTAGCCTTTGAGATGTTGAGAAGACATATAGGTTGCAAAAAAAAGGGAAATACTCAAGTTGAGGTATTTTACTTTAGTATTTGATTCTACTGTACTTAGTTACTGGAGCTGTTGGAGAGTCCATGGATTCAAATCTTGGAAACAATGAATGTGCTTAATCATTTCATGGCAATGTTAGCATTACACTTTGATGATTAAGTGTTAAAGTGTTTTTTACTTGGTTGAATGACCTGACGGAGACATCTGGTGTTTTCATGCTGGAAACATAAACATTACACTGAAAAATATCCTATTAATGAACTCTTCATGTTTGAATCCTTTGCCACATGCAACATGAGAGGGAGAAGGGGGAGCTGCGCACGGCTGCAAGATATTAAAGCAAAAACAAAGATGGTGAAAACAGCTTTAGGAAAACCTCTTAAAAAAACATTTTATATCTCCGAGAAGTTTAATCGCCTGTGACATTCCGACGGTTTGATTGACGTTAATAGGTTGGAGTCCTATATCATTTCCTGTTTGTGCAAAACAGCACACTGATGTGAACTTGTGGAATGTACTGGAGGAAGATATTTACAAAGTACAAATATCAGAGAGTTTGAAAATACAAATCACTTTTTTTGTGAGGTATTCAAACGAGAGACTTTAGCAATGGTGGTAATGTTGTTATCGGGTCTTTTGCTGTCTTTCACACTCTTGATTTGTGTCGCATTGATGATAATAATGAGGGGTGAGGATGGATATAGGGGCCGAGGTGTGGGGATGGACCCCGGGGCAAAGATGAGTTCATATGATCAGTATAGATTAGACGTTGCTTCCTAATGTATGTGTGAAATGTAGTATGCATAATCCAATAGATAATATAATGTAGAATTAAAAAGTACATCATCAAAATACACTGTACAGACAATTTAAAGATGAAGATATATATTGGAACATTATCGGTATGGGAATATAAAGGCTTCAAAATGAGGTTTCTGTATCGACCAGGCATTAAGGTAGTGTCAGCATCCGCCAGCGTGCCATCACGATCACAGTAGGCATAAGCTCCAATATAAAAGAGACTAACAGCTGCTGATGAAACCTCCTTCTCAAATGGCATCAATGGGATAAAAGAACAACAACTATGAAAACTCAAAGACAGTCACCCAGCTGAACTGAGAACTGCATCACTGGGTGCAGAGACAGCATGAGACGAGCTCTCACCGACAGAGAAGGACAGCGAATCAGAAACATGGAGTCCGCAGTCTGCGCTGTGAAGCTCGGGCTGGCAGGCAGAGCCGCCTTTAGCTGAAGTAGGGCAGTAGGGATTGTTATACTCCAGTTAACCCTCAGCAGTGCAGGGAGATGCTGCATCCTGCTCCACTCTGCTGCACTAGAGATTGGACGTCTCAATTCAGTCCGAATGATTAAACTACATCTCTGACGGGCCTGGTTACGGACGAGGAATCCCTCAGCATCCGCAAATAGGGATGCATTTTATGAGTGCACCACATTTCCCAATATCACAAATACTGCAATTATATGATTTCAATTACAAAGCCTTTCATCAATTTGAGACGTTATTGTCTGTCCATGCAACACAATCCCTTACATTAATTGACCAAAGGGCAACTAAAAGATGATTAAAAAAGTCATCTCTGGGCTTGAAAGGAAACGGTGGTGCAGACAAGCTATGGGAATGTCACAATCTTAAGGGCAGCATCCTCATTCGTTGCAATGAGACCCAGATAGCAGAGTTGATCCTGGCTCAACGTTTTGCCAAAAGGCAGGCCAACACCACAGCCAACACAAATAGATTAGCCAATCAATCTTTAAACAGGACTTCCTGGCACACTTGAGCTGTCAGCGGATTCAACATATCTGCTTATTCATCTTCAGGATCTACGACTGCACTGCTGTACTCCATGGCACAGAAATATAAATCCACTTCGACGGTTGGATCATTAATCCTTGCATCTATAGTCATAGTTTATAGGAACACATTTCCATCCATGGCCCTGTGCATGAGAAAATATTGTGACAATGTAATCTGCATCATTCCTGTAAGAACATTTAGGAATATATGTTTTCACAAAAGCTGCATGGCAATAGATAGAGCAACCATCGAGCCATAGCCATAAAACCACTGAACCCACCAAGCCAACATCTAACCACCACAACCAGCTTTAGAGTTGAACTTTGCACTGAAACATGTCTATTTTCAAGACGTTTACTTATATAAAATAGTGATTCAATTAACACTAATATTACTACCTATAATTTGGAATTTCATATTTTGAAGTAGACCGCCAGTGTACCAGCAGAAGGTCAGGGCTTCTTCAGGTTCACAATACATTGCATTGCATTTAGCTGACGCTTCTATCCAACGTACAATAAGTGCAATAAACCATAAAGATTCCCACTAAGGTTTACTTGGAAGTCAGACAGTGAGGCAGTACAGCACTAGGCAGTGTCTGGAATAATCGTGGCCAAACTAAAGGGTATTTGCCCCATTAAACACAAATAAGGCGGCACAAATGTGTAACTGTGTACGTAAATGGCTCAACATTTCAAATGTAGGGCCAAAACTGTACATTGATTATTGATCTATTTTCCTACCCTGGGAGGGACAAGATGGTGAGACAGGCTGACCTGCAGGCAGACAGACAGATGGCAGGCCTGCATGTCTGATTATGCTGAATTTTTTTAATGTCTTTTAAATGGGACTTGGGGCAAAACCCTGAGCATGCTTCGTTCTAAAGCAGACGAAACACCACAGTGATGCAGCCACATCTAATACATAGATTTAAATACACTGTACCTTTTTTTTTTTTTAAAGTGAATAACAATAAAGCTTTATTCATATAGCATTTTCCATACAGCAGGTGCAGCCCAAAGTGCTTTAACAAAATGGCCCACATTACAAATTAAAACAGAGAACAAGAAATCCACCTCGGATCAAATCAAATAATTATCCCTCTCGGAAAAATAAAGGAATACATAAGACACAATTAATTGGTACGATAAAATAAATTAAAAATATACAGCATAAAATAAATTAAAAAAACATATGAGTAGTGAGGCAGCTGCAGGGTAGCACGCCCCTGGGCTGTGTAATGTGTGTAATGTAATGTAATGCTATATGAATGCCACGCCTTGCTGCTGGTGTCAGCTCTGCACGCCTGGCCTCGGATATGCAGCACTAAAGCCCGGCTGAGAGGCGCTGTCACCCGGCTGGGAGAGGCTGCTGCTCCCCGGCCAACCTGCGCATCAGGCTGGGAGTCGGAGCTCTGCAGGCCCCGCGGCGATGCATGCAACACCGTCAAAATCACACATGCACAGCGAATAACGGCGAAGAAATCAACCCCATGTGTGCATATGCAGCCCCTACTATGATGCATTTATCCAG
This sequence comes from Chaenocephalus aceratus, assembly GCA_023974075.1. Lineage (NCBI taxonomy): Eukaryota > Metazoa > Chordata > Actinopteri > Perciformes > Channichthyidae > Chaenocephalus > Chaenocephalus aceratus. The sequence goes on from JAMFTG010001834.1 coordinate 10,054, forward strand.
CTGATGTGAATAAAATCAATTTTTCTGTGCAGCTTTTTCGCAATCACCCCCCACCGCCACCGCCACCACCACCACCGCCACCCTTCTCCTTTCTCTGCATACACATGCAACGGGATTAATTGGCTTGTATGGCAGCGGATGTTAATTCAAAGGATCCACTCACACAATACTGAGGTCGAAATTGTCGCGGATTTAAATAACAGGGGGGTATTATTCATCATGTAAAATAAAATAAAAAACAGCGAGGAAAACGAGAAATGTGGTGGGATAGAGATGCGTTGATGTGAAGGGGAATTGGGCTACTTACTGTGCGGATCCAGGGAGATTTCTGGGGGGAAAACCGCAGCCACCGGCGGGGAGAGAGGCGAGCAAAGTCCGGGAGGAAACGGTGAGACGGTCACGGCTCCGTGGGGATTTCTGCCGGTTTAGTCCCGGTTTTCACCGACTCCCCTTTCCCAGATATCCCAGATTTCCCTGATTTCCCCTGCTGCTGCCACACTGAATCCCAACACCGCTAGCACGAGTGACAAGTCAGAGGCAGGCTATACAGTACTTCCGGAAAGGACCTTCAGAATAAAACAATTTGCTGCTTCACTAAAACCAAAGCTATGTTATTTATTATTTTATTACAATATACCTGTTCTTACTTCTTTGTAATAACATTCACCATAACAATACAAAATAAAACAACAGGCAATAAATACATATTCATAAACATGGTATGGTTTTAGATTGTATTGATATTAGAAAAACCTTATTCATTTGTTTTAAAATGTTTCTGTAGGAGTTTATATTTGTATTTCTCACCCCGTCTGATTCATCTGGTGACCCCTTTAGTAATGCCAACCCCTATATTGGTATTTTGTTTTGAAGCTGGAATGACCTCACTTCCGGTGTTCTACAATCTGGTTTGATCCATCTTTAGCTCTACACCGGATCCCAAAAAACTCAGCGGGAGCGAGCATCCATGCCCTGCACGATCCCGATGCCTTGTTTCCTGTCCTGCCCAACCCAGAATCAGCCTCAACCAATCAGCACTGATGAGGTCATCCTATCCCGTTTTATGTACATCATTATTATACATATGCTGATTATATCTTATTGATAAATATTCTCTTAATATAAAATAAATATTATTATTATTAATATTACTGTCATTATTCTTGTTATTAGGGTGTAAGAGCAGAGGTCGGCGAAGACCCTATTGTAATCGCTCGCTTAACAGAACCTTGAATACAACTTCATGTCAGTTGTGAGATTTCGTCAAAACATGAAACACGGTTTGGTCATAACTCCAGTGATTATGCTCCAAACGGCCAACACCTCAAAAGTTTGGTAACGATGCAGCCCCTCAAGGCATTTTAGCCTATTATGGGGTGTCATAATTATGCTGTTGATGTTGCCATGGAGACAGATCACTCGCCATCAAACAAAATGTATATTTTACTGCTGTAACTCCTACAGACATTGTCCGATCGGCCCTAAACTTCCCAAGTTTGCCAACGGCCGAGTCATCGAGACACCTACGTGACACATCGACGTAAGGACAACAGCGAACCTGCGGAGCGCCGAAGACCCGCTCATTGCTGCTCGGAGCTTTAATTAGGGTCTGAGACCAGAGGTCGGCGAAGACCCAAGTGAAACGGGAAAACAGGGAAAAAGACCGGCAAATGCACAGAATAAAGTTCCGAAATCATGACGGCAGATAGCCCGCGTGAAGCCCACGTCACTGTAGTCGTTACATTATTGATATCGATAGGATTATTAGGGTCTGAGACCAAAGGTCGGCGAATAACTAATCTAATCACTCGCGAAGCAACAACCCTGCAAAACATACATAAAACTGGTAAAACGAGAAAAAGGGGCCCAAAGCATGACGGCATGATAGCTCGCACGTGTCACTATCTCGCATAATTGATATCCATAGGATTATTATTATTATTATAGTTTTTATTTTTGCTTTTTGAATGCATTTTTGACCCCCTGAACATATATGAAAACTCACCAAATTGTGCACGTGCGTCAGGACCGGTGAAAATGGACGTGTGAAATGGGTTCCGGAACTTTGCGTAAAAAAATGCGCAAGCCACAACCACTTCCGTTTTTTAACGTTAACTCCCTCCACTTCCCAACGAAATATGGTACTGATATCTAAAGTGCGGAGACGAACAAAATAGCCTCTTGGAGGTGTATTTTTTTTTTTTTTAAAGTACAGGAAGTCGGCCATTTTGAAATTGTCGTTGGAAAACATGATTTATCGCGTTTTTCAAGGTACCTTACTTTAAAGATCTCCTCCAAGGGATTTTATCCGATCGACTCCACATTTTTTAAGTAGACCTCGAGACCTGGGGGATGAAAAGTTAGCAGAAAAACGTAACTTTTCACCGCACTGTGTAGCCGTGATGTGGCGCCCATTTTCACGTTCGACGATCCCTCGCCATTGAACACGATGATGTCATTACTCCAACTGACATGCTCCGAACGCCGCTAAATGTCACATGATATCACCGGTCCAAGCCTCACAGCTCTACGCCAAATCTGAGGTCTCATCATATGCCGTATATAACGCATATCTCGCCATAAAACACGATATTGTCGTAATTTAAAGGAAAATAAGCTTTGATTCTTGTTAGAATTGTTGATATTATTATTATCAAGACTTAAATATATTGTTTTTTAGAATTATCTGTTTCTCTATCTCTCCTTCTCTCTCTCTCACACACACACACACACACACACACACGCACACACACACTTCTTTTTAAATTAAAGTGTGCCCTCTGGTGGTCTGAGACTGCGTTTGTAGACAGCAGTGGAATACAAATAGCATTTATTATAGTTTACAGTTTTCTTTGATTGCTAACACACATTTCTTTTTGAATTGCTCTGTTTCTCAGAACACTAAACACAATTCACAAAACCACACACCCAAAGTGCAAAACACCTCATTTCTCCTGCTAAGTGAAGAACTGCACTCAAAACTACATAAACACTCACACCAATTATAACACACTTCATTCATAACACTAGATGGTTTGACCACCCAGCTGCACACTGCTGAGCATACTCTAAAGCACTTCCATCTGTTATGGGCTGTGCTCTGTACAGAGAGGTGTCTGCAGAGAAAGATTGCTTGAGTTTACAGAAATACAGTAAAGGAAGAAATAAAATGAAGTTGTTGAAAAAAAATCACATTTTATTCAAAGATAACATCGTGCAACATCTCAGCACACAGCTACTATGCTTCGGACCTCTCTAAGTGGGATGCATTGTTTGCCAAAACCCAGTTTGTTCCTGGGCCTCATTGGAAATCTGAGCCTTCCACCTGCACCTCTTTTTCCTCAGTCCTTCAGATGAACAACAAAGACACACTGGTCGGTCAGTGTGTGTTGCATAACAGTAAGTTTACCACAGTACATTGTGCAGGATGTTTGTACAGTTATAGTCTGCAACATGCAACAATTCAATTACAGTAATGAAGTAAATACGTTTCACACAACCGATATAAGCTCTGATATATCATGAATTATGCAGAGCTACTGGTGACTAACCAAATCTAAGTGTCCGGATTACAGAGGCGACAGTACATCGGCTTAGATTAGGCTGAACCCTCCGTCCAGCCTCTCATCGTCAAACCATGTGATAACATTTCATTTCATTAGAGAGTGTTCTTCTTTGTCCACGTCCTCTCCCTCCAGCTCTACCTCCTCTCACTCTCACCCACCTCTTCCTCCTCCTCTCACGCTCACCCAGCTCTTCCTCCTCCTCTCACTCTCACCCAGCTCTTCCTCTTGCTTCCATGTTGGCTTCCATGTTGCCGTAAGAGAGTTCTCACCTGTGGTCTTTTTATAGAGCTAACATCCTGATTGATGAGCCAACAATGATGCTATCAGGTGTTTGGTCAGGTGGAACGTGCTTCTTGTTCATTGGTCCATGTGTGAGGCATTTTGAACATCAGTGTTTTAAACCTGCTAACACGTGACTGTATGTCTTACGTGGAGAAACGTGTGCAGTGGTTTGCATTAAAGTGCCATGTTGATTTGCAAATTGTGTGAAAAACTGAAAACGTGTTTAGAGTTTTGGAGATTTGAGCCGATGTTTTGCTCTTTGAGTGTCAGTTAAAGGGGAAAGGAAACACCAATTACAGCTATAATATTCCGGTAGTTTATTCATTTTACAATGGATATTGATCGTAATATTTATTGTATATGATATTACTCGCCAAAAGAAAATTAATTATCCGCCGGCCGGGTGGGGAATTCCGGGACCATTAGGGGAGTCCCAAATGGTGACGTCACTGGACGGGTCTTCGCTCCGGGTATCCATACCGGAAGTCAACACAACGTAGCAGATATGGCAGCGATGGAGGAATTTTGCAATGAGATCGACGTTTTGAACGATGAATTTGACTATTCGTCGGGAGATGACATTGATGTGGAAGCATCTAAAGCAGGGGTTCTCAAAGTTTTGATGAGTGAGGGCCAATTTAGGTACCCAATATTGGATTGAGGGCCGCCCAAGAAAAAACGGAACACAAAATAATTCCAAAACAAATCCTTTCTTTATTGTACTACTAACCAATTACCGCAACTCGCGAGATGCCTAGTTGCCATGCAACCAGTAGTCTAGCAAACTTTCCACAAGCTGTCATTCATAATTTAGGAATGACAACCCAGGGGGCACAGTTTTACCATTCTTAAATTCCATTCTAATTCTTACTAGATACAACCATGGAGGATTAAAATATAACGCATGCATTTCAGCGTGTCACATTAACTATCGCGGGCCGCCAGAAACATTTCCGAGGGCCGCCATTGGCCCGCGGGCCGCACTTTGAGAACCCCTGATCTAAAGTTACCAGGCATCCCATGGACTATGCTTATGAACCGATTCGGTCGAATAGAGTGGCATACGATCCGGAATCCGCCGAAAGTACCGACGGTTCTGAACTCGCTGAGTGGGACCACCAGTTCCAGTACCGACTCGGTCTCAGAGGAAGATGTTGCACAAAACCCGGGACGAATGGACAACACAGATTGGTGTACATGTAACAATTGTGTGGTGATGCCATCGGAAAATGTCAAAAAAATAAATAAAAATAAAAACATACTCTGTTATCCTCTAAGGCCCCACGGAACCGAAATTGCGTCATTTGCAGGAAACAACGTCTAAGGAACCTTAATATTTAATAAACTATGAATATTTTATATCCATATAACGGGAAAAAACTAATTTAATTGATCTTTTTCATTTATTTAAAAAAAAAAAACCACACAATGCTAACAGTGAGCCTCTGAATTAGCCCTGAGCGAAAAATGCTAACCTATTACTGCACCGAAAATCACTCCTAGCTCCCTTATTACTTATCCTAGCCGCACATCCAACACATTGTTTATGATCGTAAAGACACAGAATCTCACCTCAACACTGAAAGATACAAACTCGCGAGGTTATCAACAAAAACGTACATCAAAACAAGTGGCGCTAGGTACTAACATGCGCCAGGCTAACGGCTTACCTTCCTCATTGTCTGGTCTAAACTGGTCTTCAATGGCATTACAACGATAAAAACGATGATGTAGTTAATCCATAGGTTAATATCCAATGGGGCTGTGTCCCCTTTGAAATGTTCTGATAATCTATAAGCAATACAACTGCAATTCCGTTATCTGCTGTCCGCTCTGTGCTCCGTGCGCTCTGGGTCCTGCAATACCATCCATCAATAGCAATACTAGCCTTTTTAGGGCTGTTTTCGACAGATGAGCGTGTGTATGCCAGTTTAATTAGTTGAGCTATAGAACACCCCCAATTCTCTATTGTACGTCATAATAATAGCTACCATTTAGTTTGGACGCGATTGCGTTAATTAATAAGGTCACACTGTGTCAGTAAATACATGTGTGAGCTAGTAATCTGGTAGTGCTGCAAAATGTACCTCTCTCTCGGCAGCTGAAGCAACTCGTTTGGTGGCTCAAACTTCACGTTTGTTGACACTGTCATTGTCTTGCGCGGCCGACGTGCTGGGACGGTCGGTGTTCCCGACTGCATACGTTGAGAAATCGAATATTGTGGGAACAGATCCTGGCTTCAAATCCAATGTTTTGTATTGAACCAGGCATCCAGACTGGACTTTGAGCAGCTTCTCATCCTTTAGTGGCAGCCTATGGAAATGTACTTCTTCCTTCTTCGTATAAAATCCATTTGTGCAGCCTGGGGCAATACAATAAACTCCTGACGACGACCGTTTTCTTGTCATGTAAACTACTGGTGCATTGCACGCCATGTTGTTTTATTGAGCGTTGGCCCAGGAAGCCGTACCCACTCAGTGACGTCACTGGAAAAGTCCCGGAGCAATGGAAGCGCCCATGGTCATTAGGCACGTATTTCAAAAAGTAAATTCGCGTATCTCGATCATTTACATTGGAAATAGACTAGATAAATACATTTCCTAATGGGAATATTGTCGCATGGAAAGCAGTTTGAAAAGTGTTTCCATTTCCCTTTAAAATAATTGTGCTTTATGTAGACTTTTAGTGTGTTAGCAATCGAGAAAAACTGTAACATCTCTAAAAGTATAACAGAAATGGATTACAAATCTGGTAAATATGAGGTGTAGGACTTTTTTTATCCAAAGAAATATGGAATATGTTTGTGAGTGTGCTTTATACAGAACAACAGGAAGAGAGGAAGGAAACGCCGCCAAATGTCACATGACATCACCGGTCCAAACCTCAACAGCTCCACGCCAAATCTGAGGTCTCATGATATGCTGTTTCCACGGAAACGCATCTCTCGCCATACAACACGATATTGTCGTAATTTAAAGGAAAATAAGCTTTGATTCTTGTTAGAATTGTTGATATTATTATTATCAAGACTTAAATATAGCCTATTGTTTTTTAGAATGATCTGTTTCTCTATCTCTCCTTCTCTCTCACACATACAAACAAACAAACAAACACACAAACACACACACACACACGTATTTTTTCAACTAAAGTGTGACCTCTGGTGGTCTGAGACTGCGTTTGTAGACAACAGTGGAATACAAATAGCATGTATTATAGTTTAACATCTAAGCACTAAAAGTAGAACAGAAATCTGGTAGATATGAGATTTAGGACTTTTTTATCTGAATACATGTTGAGTTATATTTGACACACGTTTGTGAGTGTGCTTTATCCAACAGCAGAACAACAGGAAGAGAGGAAGGAAGAGGGGGTGAAAAGCTGCAGCGCTAAACCACACAGTGACTCTCAAACAAAGCATCATGACCTTGAGGTTTGAGGATTAAGATACTCCACCTAAAAAAAACATACTTTTCAATGATTCAATAAAGATATGAGAAATAATACAAATGAACAGATATGTACAGAGAAGCAGTTTGACATTAGTCTGCGGGTGCAGTGGGTTGAAGCGGGACGTCCCCTGTTGGCTTACAATTCAATATTTCCACCAGTACTTTGTGGAAAATACACCCTTTGAATTAAAGAACAATAGCTTGATCTGCATGACATATATTAGCACACTGGTAACGTTTCCATGCTATAACCTTGGTCTTATCTTCTTTCCTATTAGGGCACTTGTCTACAGAGATCGAGTGAGGTCAAACTCAGTGTATGCCAACAGAGTTACTATATAAGGCCTACATGTAACATTTATATTACCTTGAGGTTTGAGGATACAGATACTCCACCTAAAAAAACACACACACGTTTCTATAAGTTAGTAGTATGAAAGAAATGAATATAATATGAAAAGCTGACTTTTTTTGTAGGGAAATCATTGCTGCACTTCTCAGTAACATTAAACAAGAACAAATAATTTTTAAACAAAACACTTTCACTCTCAGTTGATGGTACAAACATGTTCAGTACGATGCAACAAAGTGAAATAAGTCATTGAAGGGGAAACATAGCAGGTGGACATTCTTACTTTGCCGCAGAGATGGAGGAGTGCAATGAAGGTGTGGTGAAAACACGCCAACAGTTTGATAGAAGACTGTGTGGGAACTTGATACCAAACCAAAACTCACTTCACTGTCTTTGAGTTTTGTGTGAAGTTACTCATTAAATTACAACTCTGGCACAATGCTATTCTTATTTCAAATCAACGAAAAGCTCATTCAACAACAGTCTGTGTAAGCCAGATACATATTGTGTGTGTGTGTGTGTGTGTGTGTGTGTGTGGTCTAGCATTACTATACTTGTGGGGACCTAAATCTGTTTACATAGTCACGTGTGGGGACTCGCCTCCCTTATGGGGACAAAATGGAGGTCCCCATAAGGGGGATCATTAATTTTAGGGTGAAGATTTGGTTAGGTTTAGGATAAGGTTTAGGTTTAGGGTTAGGCATGTGTTGGTTAAGGAAGGTTAGGATAAGTCTCCAGGAAATGCATGTAAGTCAATGTAATGTCCCCTGAAGTGATGTATACATGGTATGTGTGTGTGTGTGTGTGTGTGTGTGTGTGTGTGTGTGTGTGTGTGTGTGTGTGTGTGTGTGTGGGTGGAGGGGGAGTAGATTGTATCTTTTTTGGTTTCTCAGCCACACACAGGAAGTGTGTCCTTCATAGTCTCTTCAGGAGTTGCACGTCTGTGATATTGCACACAGATTGCACTTGTGTCACCTGGCATCGTGGCACAGCCTCGCACCTCGTACCGTGTGGAAGAAAACGTTCCTCGATATCGACGTCTATCAAACACAAACAAACAACAGAATCCAATCAGAAGCATGATGAGAGCGGGGGTCCTGTGGATGCTGATGCTGTGTCTGAGCGATGGAAAAGACCCCACGTGCTCAGGTAAGAAGATGTGATGTCGCAGTAAAGCGTGGCTGAAACTGCTCGGACAGCTTTCTCATGTGCTTTGAATGATCTGAGTTTCTTTGTCACTTACATTCTGTATTTAACACTATTTATTTTGACCCAGACATTGACTTATTCGTCACATAAATGCGCCACTTCCACACTTATTTTAATCCAAACCATGACTTTAAAAAGTAGTGTTCTTTGAAGATGTCAAACTATTATGCAAGTGAAAACGTACACATGTTGGTTGACAATAACGCAAGAACATTTTTAACCTTTCCTACGATATCACATGAACCTTTGCGTGCAGGTCTCTCCAACAATCTGGTGCCACTAAATGTTTTTAAAGCTCGGTTGGATGCCACTCAATCGGAAGCTGTTGGTACCTGTTTATGTGGATAGTTATGTAAATGATGCTGTATGATGTCCTTTTGTTGTTCTGTTTATGTTTTTATGTTTCATGTGGAACTACTTGAACAGGTCTCCCTTGTAAAAGAGATCAATGATCTCAATGGGATTTATCTGTATAAATAAAGGTTTGAAATGAAATGAATGAAACTCCTCCACATTAAGAACAAAGAATAGACACTACATTTTTTGGCTCTTTTTCCGTGTTGCCAGTTTGGCCAAATTTATACCCACTTTGTATTAAATATATATTTATTAAAATTTAGAATTATATTTTTATTATATATATATATATATATATGTATTATTATTATTTTTCTATATGTATTTTTGAATATATGTTTATCTTTTTCTGTTATTTCTATTCTTTTTAATGTGTTTCCTAAATAATATTGTATTTCTTTACAGTGGGTAGCTAAAGTATTAACCAAACAAAAAAGCATTTACATTTTTTTGTAATACTTTAAATAATAAAAAGAAAAATGCAAACAATTTATTTATAAAAATGAAACAGCAAAAAAGAGACAAATTGTTCAATCGTTGTGGAGCGTCTGGCGAAGCTAATGTGGTTTAGATTTTACGGGTGTTGTTGAGTTCAGTAAACTCGACACACAATAACATTTCTCCTCATCACAAACGGGCTGTTTCTTGTGTTTTCCTGTCAGTTCTGACGAGCCTCGCCGTTTCAAAACTCACTAAAGTTAACGTCTCCTGTCCATCGACAACGAGAAGAGAAACAAACTACCAGCTGTTCTTCAATGGCAGCTCCTTCGGACGAATAGATATGAAAAAGGTTCGTCAATGATTTGTGATTTGAAGGATTGTCGTAATATTTTCTTATCTTAATATATTTGACTTTCTTTTAATGTTTATTTCATTATCTTTTCTTTTTAATGACTGATTTTAAATGCCATTTTCTTGTCTTTCATTTTTTGTAAAGCACTTTGAATGCCTTGTGTTGAAAGGGGCTATATAAATCAACTTGCCTTGATGCTACAAGAAGACTCGTCACATCAGGAAGCCACAGTTTCTGCTCAAAGGCTGATATTTCATGAACGTTTTATTTTTTACAGAGAAACCCAACTCTAGTTTGCACAGAAAGTCCAGCTGCAATGAACTTCTTTGCGCACACAATGCATGCAGCGAGCGACCAAAGAGAGCAGCACTAACCGGACAGAATGCCTGTCGTTGCTCTTTCACAGAAATAACTCATGCAACTAAAGATTTGGATTTGTAAGGGAAAAGAGGCAAGATGAGGATTTGAACACTGAGTCAAAGGGGAAGGGAGTGGATGGGGTGAACGTAAATACCTTTGTGCAGATATGGGATGTGTTCAAAGCGTGTTTTTTTATTACTACTCATCATGCCCCAACCCTGAGTTATTCTAAATCGAGGCTAAAAAAAACCCTTTTCTTTATCACTGCTTTTCTAGAGGTCCTTCAACTGCAGTTCAATTAGCATAGTGTTCAATTTCATATCATTTCATATCTCTTGTATGAATTGTCTTTTCTTTATTTTTCCCTTTTCTTAACCCTTATGTTGTGTTCGGGTCTCCCGTGACCCGTTTCAAGTTACAATTATATAATAACTACGCTCTAGTTTTTTTTATCGGAACAAGGCTTCATGATATCCTCCACAACCGCGTTATAAACACTACGAAACAGAATTTGACAATTTTAGCCAAGTCTGAAGGTCTTTAAAAAAAAGTGCATAATTTGGTGTTCGGGTCTGGGGTGTTTTGGGTGACTCGGGTCAAATTTGGCCCAATCAAGATTCATCTTTGACTTTAGACACCCCCCCCTCCCCCTTCATCCACTGTAACAATCATTTCAAACTTTTTTTGGGGAGATTGTATTCTAATAATAGTCCATTATAGTCAGATAACGTAATGATCCGCTGTCTTCACTATAGGAAATATAATGAGTGAATTGAATCACATGTTTTACTTAACCCTTGTGTTATGTTCGGGTCAAATTGACCCGGGACATATTTCAGGGTTTAAAAAAAAATACAGAACTAAATTCAACATGCACAATTCCTTCTATATATTGTCTTTAACTCATTCCCCAACAATATAAATGAAATATATGATTCGTTTTTTTGAAAATACTCTTTGCTAGATCAAATTTAACAATGGAAGTGTCCATCGTTTTTTGTGTAAAAAATGTAATTTATGTTAAAAAAAATAATACACTGTAATAAAAACTAGGTTTAGATTTTGCTCATGCTTTTCTAGGACAAATGTAAATGAAACATTTTTTCATTAATGTTTATTATTTTTAATCTGTCATATAATAATCAAAGCCCTGAAGGAAATAAAGCAATTTAGCAGCAATTGGAACACAAGAACCACATCCAAAAGTATTTGGCTGTGAAATATAGAGGGAATGAAACATCCATATAAATTACATAGAACAGATATAAACACAAAGCAAATAAAAACAATTAACAGTCACTATTCATAAAATACAGTATATCTGAAAACTATGTTGATGAAGTGACGCTGCAGAACATCATGTGAGTCAATGGGCAAGTCCGTTTAGGAAACACATGATGGACAGAACTTCTTCGTGTGTAGCACAGATGTACTTGTTGCAGTTGCTGCATGTAATCTGTGTCTTGGAGTCCTTTGAGGGTCCACAGACCTCACAGCTGGCTGTGGGGGTCTTCGTGCAGCTGGCTGTGGGGGTCTTCCAGCAGCTGGCTCTGAGTCAAGTTCATCTTCCAATTTGCTGTCAAATTCTGAGTTTACCTCCACATTATCCTCATCTTCAGAAATGTCTTCCTGTTCCACTTCACCGTGTTCCTCTAATGCATTCCACTCACTCTCATCCATCATTAGCTCCAAGGCTCTGAGCAGAATATCTTTTGGCCATTTTGCTGGTAGATAATTGTAGTTCTGCACTACACTGTTACTACACTGAGGTTATGTCTCTGTTTAGTCCCTCCTCCGGCGTGCAGGTGCGAGGGGGACAGTGCGAGAAAATGTAAAATGTTTATAAATTTCTGGAAGATCTAAAATGTTTATAATGTTCTAGGATAGTTTTGTGTACACACTACAAAGGGTAAAGATGAAGAGAAAACAGGATCAAACAACTTCTCTGTGTGTGTGTGTGTGTGTGTGTGTTTCTGTGTGTGTGTGTGTGTGTGTGTGTGTGTTTCTGTGTGTTTTTCTCTGTCTGTCTGTCCTGGTATTGTATCCGGGTCAGATTGACCCGAACCTCTTATGAAGGACATAAATGCGGGTGGGCATTTTTTCATAAGTGGAAAAAAATAAAAACAGTTCCACATGTCCTTCACAATAAATAAGCCCCGGCCATTGAGCTTCAGGTTGAACGAAAATATCCTTATATATTTTTTTATTCATTGAAAAAGGAAATCGGGTCAATTTGACCCGAACACCAAACAATATGTGGTGTAATGTTTTTTGTGGCCATCAAATGAAATTCCAACAGGATTGTACGGTTCTGAATGCATAATACGTTAGTCATGATGTAGTTAAAACAATATTGGATGAACTGAGATACATCATGGGTCAAAAGGGTTAAACTATGTGTTTTTAATATATTGTGTTAATGCTTATGTCAAGCACTTTGAGTCTGAAATGTATATAAATAAATCAACCTATATGATAAAACTTAATTTAATGGTGACGGTAACTGGGGTCAGCTTTACAGAGAGTGTATGTCTTTGCTCTTTAATGACTTTATTAACAAATAATACCAGTTCAAATAATTATAAACCAACACTTGCCTGAATTGTATCCTGAGAGAAACAGATGGCACTCTTTTCTTACGGTTTTTAATGGATGTATTCCCCTTTCATAAGCCTGATGTCTACATGATTACATGTGTGTGCAGGAATTGGTGAATGGAGAAAACTGAAAAAAAACAAAAAAACAAAAACCCTGAAATGTAAAGCGCTGAAATGAAGCTGCAGATCTTCTTTTTGCTGACCTCTGGTGTTGGGAGTGTGCTGCAGTGATGTACAAATATACTCAGGTTGTGGGGTTTGTACACCTTCATTTCATCAGGTGGATAAATGCAATGGACTACAGAACATTCAATTATATTTTAAAGTCAAAGTGAACTTTATTGTCAATCTCAAAATATGTTTGTACACACAGAAAGATCGAAATACTGTTTCCCACAGTCCCCAGGTAGAAAAAAGTCACACATTAAAATGCAAGAACACTCAATCATTTACAAAAACCCGACAAAATAACCGTTTACTTCAGTAAGCAGGATATATATATATAAAAGATGACATCACTGCAGAACATCTAAACAATATCAGCAACTAGCATCTGCAACGAAACCGTGGTTATTTTATCTTTCTTAGTCACTTTCTGCAGCTCATAACGCCATTACTTCCCATGTGCATCCATCCTGTGTCCCTCTAATATAAAACACCACATGTCTCACATTTCTTTGTTGCAGGAGTCTGGTCCTGCAGACATGCTGTTCTCGGGTCAGTTTGAAGTGACGGCCAACAGCAGTGGAGAGTTTCTCTGCAGGAGTGAGGAGAGTTGGCCCCCCCCCAACACAGATGACTGTCACACCACTGAAGTCATCGTGGCAGGTAACATGCTTTCTTTATATAGTAGACTATATATATGTCATATTTTGATAAAATGAAATCACATTTTTTTTTTATTCATAGAATTGCAGTCTTTGCCTGAAATCAATGGCTCTGCTCCAGCAGCCAATCAGAGCTGTCCGTTCAGGTGTCCATTGATCCCAGAGGAGGTGATTTGGGCGGGATGTGGAGTTTTATTGGTCTACAGCCTGTCAATCACCTGCATTGCCATTGTCTTATGGGTAAATATGAGAACATGGAGCGACTCATAAACCCTGGACATGTTATAATATACATTTAGTACATACGTGTTGTTGTTAGATATTGTTCTATGTGAACATTTCTACTAAACGTCTTATGTCAGTATAAATATATATATATATAAATATACATTTTATCTTTTTTAGTTGAACTTCTTATGGTTACATCAATATTGAATGTATTTAAATAATTTTTTTATTGCACTTTTGTTTTAGATATTTTTTATTTCTTTTAACTACTTTATTTTTTTTTATTGAATCTTTTTATATTTTCTTATTGAATTTTTACATTTTGTATTGAATTCTCAAAGGGAGCAACAGTGAAACATATTTCCCCTGGGCCATATACAATATTCTGATTCAGATTTTAATATCTATTTGTCAGCATGTTAGTGAAACTCTTCCCTTTCCTTCTGTGTTTGATTCCTTTAGAAAAAAATGAGGAGAAGTGAGGAGGGTTCAAACGATTACATGAACGCCAGACCTGGAGAGTTCAGGAAACCTGGCTAAGTTCAGCAACAGCGTGCAGCAATCATAAGGACAACTCATGACTATTAAAGCTAGTATTGTAGTGGTATATATTCCAAAATAAAATCTATATTTATTTCGCAGTTATGTTGTATCGTGTATCTCTTTAAAGGTCCCCTATTATACTGTTTTCATTAATATATTATAGCTCTCAGATATATACAAAACATGTCTGTGCTCCAAACACCAAACAGGTAATTGCAGCATCCACAGGGGCGGTTCTAGGGGGGGCAGGGGGGGGGGGGGCAGTGCCCCCTAACACTGACCTCTGACCCCCCTGTGGCCCCCCTAAAAATGAAAAGTTTTTCTTTTCTATTTTTTTAAATGTATATTTTCTGGTACTCGGTTTGCCAAAAACCGCAGGATTTTATTGCTGTAATGTGAGATTGTGCAGACATCCTTATGTAAAGTAGAGATGTAACTGTTCATTGCCTTTATTTTTATATAAATATGGTGTTAGTGCAAACATTGCACTATAACTTAAGACTTAAGCTGAAGCTAACAGTAATAACTATAAGATCTATCTGAAATAAATAAGTGTAATGAAACAAATACCAATAACTGTATTGCATTGTTTTCTTATGCGCAATTACTTCATACTGTCTAGTTCTCTTTTTCCTCCTGCATTTATTGTATTATTATATAACTGGCCCCCCAGTGGCCCCCCCAGTCAAATTGGTCTAGAACCGCCACTGAGCATTACCCATAATCCCCTCTGTTTCAGCCCTGTTTCCAAAGTGCTGATTCTCTGTCTGTTACTTCAGATTAAAATAAGGAGCCCCTCCCCACGCCCCTCTGAGAGAGATTTGGTTAGAAAGAACACATTGGTGCTCTAGGAGGACATTCAGGTGATAAGGGGGGGGGGGGGGGGGGTACCTTGGTTGGTGATTGGCTAATGGTTACCCAAGCCAATCGTTATGACATCATAAAGTGGCCAAAATCTGATCAGCTGATTTTCAGACAGGTTTTTATAGAAATGGATCAAAAAGAGAGAGAATCTTTGTTCCTGAAACTTTCAGAGTCTCTTTCCACAGAGGGGACACATGTTGATGTAGAAGAGACATGAAGAAGAGGGGATACATGTTGATGTAGAAGAGACATGGAGAAGAGGGGACACATGTTGATGTAGAAAAGACATGAAGAAGAGGGGACACTTATTGATGTAGAAGAGACATTTAGAAGAGGGGACACATGTTGATGTAGAAGAGACATGAAGAAGAGGGGACACATGTTGATGTAGAAGAGACATGAAGAAGAGGGGACACATGTTGATGAAGAAGAGACATGAAGAAGAGGGGACACATGTTGATGTGGAAGAGACATGAAGAAGAGGGGACACATGTTGATGTAGAAGAGACATGAAGAAGAGGGGACACATGTTGATGTCGAGGAGACATGCAGAAGAGGGGACACATGTTGATGAAGAAGAGACATGGAGAAGAGGGGACACATGTTGATGTAGAAGAGACATGAAGAAGAGGGGACACGTGTTGATGTAGAAGAGACATGAAGAAGAGGGGACACATGTTGATGTAGAAGAGACATGGAGAAGAGGGGACACATGTTGATGTAGAAGAGACATGGAGAAGAAGGGACACATGTTGATGTAGAAGAGACATGAAGAAGAGGGGACACATGTTGATGTAGAAAAGACATGAAGAAGAGGGGACACTTATTGATGTAGAAGAGACATTTAGAAGAGGGGACACATGTTGATGTAGAAGAGACATGAAGAAGAGGGGACACATGTTGATGTAGAAGAGACATGAAGAAGAGGGGACACATGTTGATGAAGAAGAGACATGAAGAAGAGGGGACACATGTTGATGTGGAAGAGACATGAAGAAGAGGGGACACATGTTGATGTAGAAGAGACATGAAGAAGAGGGGACACATGTTGATGTCGAGGAGACATGCAGAAGAGGGGACACATGTTGATGAAGAAGAGACATGGAGAAGAGGGGACACATGTTGATGTAGAAGAGACATGAAGAAGAGGGGACACATGTTGATGTAGAAGAGACATGAAGAAGAGGGGAACACATGTTAATGTAGAAGAGACATGACGAAGAGGGGACACATGTTGATGTAGAAGAGACATGAAGAAGAGGGGACACATGTTGATGTAGAAGAGACATGAAGAAGAGGGGACACATGTTGATGTAGAAGAGACATGAAGAAGAGGGGGACACATGTTGAAGTAGAAGAGACATGAAGAAGAGGGGACACATGTTGATGTAGAAGAGACATGAAGAAGAGGGGACACGTGTTGATGTGGAAGAGACATGAAGAAGAGGGGACACATGTTGATGAAGAAGAGGGGACACATGTTGATGTAGAAGAGACATGGAGAAGAGGGGACACATGTTGATGTAGAAGAGACATGAAGAAGAGGGGACACATGTTAATGTAGAAGAGATATGACGAAGAGTGGACACATGTTGATGTAGAAGAGACATGAAGAAGAGGGGACACATGTTAATGTAGAAGAGACATGACGAAGAGTGGACACATGTTGATGTAGAAGAGACATGAGGAAGAGGGGACACATGTTGATGTAGAAGAGACATGAAGAAGAGGGGACACATGTTGATGTAGAAGAGACGTGAAGAAGAGGGGACACATGTTGATGTAGAAGAGACATGGAGAAGAGGGGACACATGTTGATGTAGAAGAGACATGAAGAAGAGGGGACACATGTTGATGTAGAAGAGACGTGAAGAAGAGGGGACACATGTTGATGTAGAAGAGACATGGAGAAGAGGGGACACATGTTGATATAGAAGAGACATGAAGAAGAGGGGACACATGTTGATATAGAAGAGACATGAAGAAGAGGGGACACATGTTGATGTAGAAGAGACATGAAGAAGAGGGGACACATGTTGATGAAGAAGAGACATGGAGAAGAGGGGACACATGTTGATGTGGAAGAGACAGGAAGAAGAGGGGACACATGTTGATGTAGAAGAGACATGAAGAAGAGGGGGACACATGTTGATGTAGAAGAGACATGAAGAAGAGGGGACACATGTTGATATAGAAGAGACATGAAGAAGAGGGGACACATGTTGATGTGGAAGAGACATGAAGAAGAGGGGACACATGTTGATGAAGAAGAGACATGAAGAAGAGGGGACACATGTTGATGTGGAAGAGACATGAAGAAGAGGGGACACATGTTGATGAAGAAGAGACATGGAGAAGAGGGGACACATGTGATGTGGAAGAGACATGAAGAAGAGGGGACACATGTTGATGTAGAAGAGACATGAAGAAGAGGGGACACATGTTGATGTAGAAGAGACATGAAGAAGAGGGGACACATGTTGATATAGAAGAGACATGAAGAAGAGGGGACACATGTTGATGAAGAAGAGACATGAAGAAGAGGGGACACATGTTGATGTGGAAGAGACATGAAGAAGAGGGGACACATGTTGATGAAGAAGAGACATGGAGAAGAGGGGACACATGTTGATGTGGAAGAGACATGAAGAAGAGGGGACACATGTTGATATAGAAGAGACATGAAGAAGAGGGGACACGTGTTGATGTAGAAGAGACATGAAGAAGAGGGGACACATGTTGATGTAGAAGAGACATGGAGAAGAGGGGACACATGTTGATGTAGAAGAGACATGAAGAAGAGGGGACACATGTTGATGTAGAAAAGACATGAAGAAGAGGGGACACTTATTGATGTAGAAGAGACATTTAGAAGAGGGGACACATGTTGATGTAGAAGAGACATGAAGAAGAGGGGACACATGTTGATGTAGAAGAGACATGAAGAAGAGGGGACACATGTTGATGAGAAGAAGAGACATGAAGAAGAGGGGACACATGTTGATGTGGAAGAGACATGAAGAAGAGGGGACACATGTTGATGTAGAAGAGACATGGAGAAGAGGGGACACATGTTGATGTAGAAGAGACATGGAGAAGAGGGGACACATGTTGATGTAGAAGAGACATGAAGAAGAGGGGACACATGTTGATGTAGAAAAGACATGAAGAAGAGGGGACACTATTGATGTAGAAGAGACATTTAGAAGAGGGGACACATGTTGATGTAGAAGAGACATGAAGAAGAGGGGACACATGTTGATGTAGAAGAGACATGAAGAAGAGGGGACACATGTTGATGAAGAAGAGACATGAAGAAGAGGGGACACATGTTGATGGTGGAAGAGACATGAAGAAGAGGGGACACATGTTGATGTAGAAGAGACATGAAGAAGAGGGGACACATGTTGATGTCGAGGAGACATGCAGAAGAGGGGACACATGTTGATGAAGAAGAGACATGGAGAAGAGGGGACACATGTTGATGTAGAAGAGACATGAAGAAGAGGGGACACATGTTAATGTAGAAGAGACATGACGAAGAGGGGACACATGTTGATGTAGAAGAGACATGAAGAAGAGGGGACACATGTTGATGTAGAAGAGACATGAAGAAGAGGGGACACATGTTGATGTAGAAGAGACATGAAGAAGAGGGGACACATGTTGAAGTAGAAGAGACATGAAGAAGAGGGGACACATGTTGATGTAGAAGAGACATGAAGAAGAGGGGACACGTGTTGATGTGGAAGAGACATGAAGAAGAGGGGACACATGTTGATGAAGAAGAGGGGACAAATGTTGATGTAGAAGAGACATGGAGAAGAGGGGACACATGTTGATGTAGAAGAGACATGAAGAAGAGGGGACACATGTTGATGTAGAAGAGACATGAAGAAGAGGGGACACATGTTAATGTAGAAGAGACATGACGAAGAGTGGACACATGTTGATGTAGAAGAGACATGAAGAAGAGGGGACACATGTTAATGTAGAAGAGACATGACGAAGAGTGGACACATGTTGATGTAGAAGAGACATGAGGAAGAGGGACACATGTTGATGTAGAAGAGACATGAAGAAGAGGGACACATGTTGATGTAGAAGAGACATGAAGAAGAGGGGACACATGTTGATGTAGAAGAGACGTGAAGAAGAGGGGACACATGTTGATGTAGAAGAGACATGGAGAAGAGGGGACACATGTTGATGTAGAAGAGACATGAAGAAGAGGGGACACATGTTGATGTAGAAGAGACATGAAGAAGTGGGTTTTGCGTAATAGGTGACCTTGAATATTGCTTGAATAGACATCTTGTACACTTGAGCAACACCTGTGACTGTGTAACGTGTGCATGTGAGTGGGCTTGTGTCCTGAGATGACTTCATGATGTGGGATCAGAAAGACATGAGTTATTTTTTAACGCTCAGTCAAATCACTTCTTGAAGAGTGCAGAAACGTCTCCGGCGGTTTACTGAGAAACGGCTGCAAGAAAATGTGTCGATGACGAGACGGATCTGTGAGATAAAATGCAAATGATCAGTTTCAGAGCCGTGGGCAAAGTCAAGTTTGATGCTCTTGTACACTTTCAGATGATTTCATTTGTATTCAAGTAAATTAGATAATCCTCGCTAAAAGAAGGACACTGCAGTTATGGCTTTGAAGAGATCAACTTCTCAACACTTTTTAAAACAGTCAGATAAAATGTACTGGGGGGGGTTTGTTTGTGTGAAGTGTTTTTGTCATTAAAGCATCATCAAAATCATCACCACATACTTTACGACCTTATTTTCTTATACTTATCGATGGTTCCTCATCCAGACACGCTGTACTGCCATTATTGGAGGAGTGAGTTAACGAATACAGAGAAAAACTGAAGAAACCACTTTTATTAAGACTTCCACTTAGTGTACGAGTTATGTTGTACTGGTGACGTTATTTTATCTTAGTTGCCAAAGATTCTGAATGTGAAGAAAAACGCAATTTGTACCCCTTTTGAATACTTTGACAGTGACAGACAAGCTACAGTGTTGGGTTGATGCACAGATTATATAGCAGACCCCCTGCAATAACCCCGAGGACCCTCTGGGGGTCACAAACCCCCTGTTGAAGACCCATCGTTCAACAGATTTCACTGCATTACGTTAGTTGAAAGACATTCTATTAAGTTGAACCAAATTGTTATTTAATATTAATATCATTGCTTTCAACTAACCTAATACAGTTATGTGAAATCTGTTGACATAATACATTTAATTAAAGTCAACGTTTCAGTTTCTGATTAAAGAGTGCTCTTCAAAGTAAACCTCACAGCAGCAGAAACAAACCACAGCTTTCCGGGTCGACTGTAACTTCAGTAAAATCGGGTTTAACCCCGCAACATGTTTCCAGGCCGAACACACGCGTGTGACGTCGGGAGGACAGCGGATCTCATAACGTCAGCGCTGTCATTGTCTGTGTCTCACTAGATGTTCCACAGTGTGCACCTTATGGCGGCACAGCAAGAGTGTGTGCATGAAAGAAGTGCATGAGATGAAACCACAGAAAGTATTTAACATATTCCAGAGAAGAATAAACTGAGATGAGAAATCTGTGTCAGATGTGATGTAACATCAGACTTAAAACACACACACACACACACACACACACACACACACACACACACACACACACACACACACACACACACACACACACACACACACACACACACACACACACACACACACACACACACACACACACACACACACACACACACACACACTCCATTCCAACACATGGGATGTCTTTGTGAACCTGGAATAAGGCGGGAAAGGGAAATGATAATCCAATTAACAAAGATGTGAAGGCTTCATTGATTTGATTCAGTAAAATAAATGGAGCTAATGGAAATAGAGAAGTATTTTTTGTCAGTCTGTTACTTTAAAAAAATATGTATTGCAGAAATGATGTTTTACAACTACAATGACATATTGTTTTTTTTCTTTTTAATGTGGATATGCCTGCATTAAGATACCCAGTTGTTCTTTTAATCCAACCATCATATTAATTCACTCTTATCCGTCAATATAACAATTGTTTTATAGTTTCTTACTTGAGAAAATAACGACCAACAACCAACAACAACTCATCATGGACATGAAACACAGTTTAATTAGCAAACAGAATCAAAGTTAAATAAAGGTATTCTAGATACAAACACGTTGTGTTGGATACCGATCAAGTGACTGATATCACAGTACATACAAGTACACACAGCTCCTCAAAGTCTAAGTTGATCAGAATATCTTCAAATGTCTTGTTTTTAAGTCAGAAACATTAAAGGGCCCATGTCATGCTTTTCTGGTTCTGACCCGTCCCCTTGTTGTTATGAAGGTTGTTCTGCATGTGAACGGTCTGCAGTCACACCCCTCAAAGTGCACCCTGTAGGGAGTAGAACTCTAACACAGAGAAGACCTGTCTGCTGCCCCAGAACGCCTCGCTGGACATTTCTCTTTTTCCATTGGTTTCTTCCGGGTACCGCACGACGTCATGCGGTTCCCGGAACCAAAATGGACCAATCCGCGGTGCTCCTCACACACCAGGACCTTTAGCGTAAATGTTCAACCAACAGGGAGTCCCATATATGGGGCAAAGCCTGCGAGCTAGTTCAGGCAGTCAACTCGAGCACTTATGCTGCATTCATACATAACGCCCTTTGCCACTCTGCAACCAACCAAACAGTCTCCTTAATACGCCGCTCTATTGAACCCGCCAGATCTCTCTCCATGCTTTGCTTGCTGCTGCTATTGCTGCAGCTACTTCCACGTCAGTGCTGCTCGCTGCCCCACCACCCCAGCTTCCACCCCACCACCACCCCAGCTTCCACCCCACCACCACCCCAGCTTCCACCCCAGCTTCCACCCCAGCTTCCACCCCAGCTTCCACCCCAGCTCCACCCCAGCTTCCACCCCAGCATCCACCCCAGCTTCCACCCCAGCTTCCACCCCAGCTTCCACCCCAGCACCACCCCAGCTTCCACCCCAGCTTCCACCCCAGCTTCCACCCCAGCTTCCACCCCAGCTTCCATCCCAGCATCCACCCCAGCTTCCACCCCAGCTTCCACCCCAGCTTCCACCCCAGCTTCCACCCCAGCATCCACCTGTAGCCGTGTAGGACAGAGAGTGAATACACATACTACACAGAGATGCTGTGAGAAACCTATGTGAGTTTGGAACATTGAATAATATAAATGTATTCTAGTCGACCTCAACAATGGAACTATGATCGGTAGAAATGGCCATGACACGGGACCTTTACAATATTCACTTTAATATGATATAAAGCAGAGCAAGCTGACACATCTTCATATTTGAGAGGCTGAAAACAGCATTTTCTGTAATGTCTGTAGGAAAAATGTATGTTAATAGATTCTCAAAACCATTGACGATTAATATAAAGTAATAGTTACGAATCACCACAGCTGTTATCACATCTGTAATCTTGATGCACGGGAAATCAGAGAGATTTAGCAGGACATGTTAACTATATATCAAACCTGCAATCCTCTCCCTGAGTGCCGTGTCTTACTTCTAGTTTTTATTTTGCCTTTGTGTACTACTTTTATAATATGTTTTCTATTATTTGTTGTTGTTTTGAGGGAAACTAGCAATGATGTGTTTTAAAGCTAATAAATAGAACGTTGTATTTTAAAAAACAACAAGCGTTATCTGCAAACAAGCTTTGAAACCTCCTTTTTTCTGAAGGGACGTGTTTTACAACTGAATTTAATTAAATGGACGTCAGGTTTTACCAGGTTGTGTTTCTTATAAGCTCTTCATAATCATTTCCTTTCAACTTTTCACTCCAGTGCGCAACTTTTCTACTGATTATCTGTTGCTTCTTTCATTTTTCTTGTGCGCGGAAGCTGTGAATAACGCTGACACTGGCTCAGTAAGAAAACAGAATGAAGTTCTCATCTTTTCTGCAGAATAAGCAGCCGGTTAAAGCTGCCGCCTCTCTTTACCGGCAGAGCATCTCTTCACAGTTTCCTGTGGCGGCGCAAAGTTTCCGTGACATGCACGGACACGCACGGATAAAATGGTGAGTTTCAGTGTTTTTGCTGTTTCCAAATCAAAGTGTGAGGGTGTGTGTGAGAGGAAGATCCTGACTCTGATGGCTCTCTTTGTGTGGACAGTGCTCAGCCTCTGCCTGCCTGCGTGGAGCGGTGAGTACACACACATTATTACAGATGTGATAAGTGACTATTACTTTATATTAATCGTCAATTGTTTTGAGACTCAATTAACATACATTTCTCTGCTGTTCTCAGCCTCTCAAATATGTAGATGTGTCACTTTTCCATTCTTTATATCATACTCAAGTGAATATCTTAAAGTTTCTGATTTGAAAACAAGACTGAATGTTCATATTCAAAACAGAAATGTGATTATTGGAATATGCCAGGTTCCAATTTCTTGTTATTGAAATGTCTTTCCAGTTGGCATGAATCTATTAAGTGTTATACAACAACACTTAAAACAACACTAATGTTTTAAGTGCACTTTTCTGAAAGAAGATGAAAGCAGTGATATGGAAGCCACACCGCAGGGAGTCTCTCAATTGACCTGTGCATGGAAACTAAATAATTATTGCCGTAAATTGAGAACGAAAACAGTAAATCTGCGGATATGTTGATTTGTGTGATATTTGATTTGTCCTGAGCCAAATGGATTTAATAAATGATGACATGGTGAAAAGAGGAGACACAATGTGACGGCCATTTTCTAACTGTCTCGTTTTACAGAATTTGGATATCTCCTATATGACTCTATAAAGCGTTATGAAACCAGACTTGAAGGTGTAATCCAGGGGTGTCAAACTCAATTTCATCGCGGGCCACATTAGAAATATGGTTGCACTCAAAGGGCCGGTGGTAACTTTAAGACTATATAAATATACAAAGATAAATATACAATAATGTATTATTTTACACTATTGCCTCTTAATTGAATTATTATCAGATAGGGTAATAACTTCATAATTAACTACATCTGAAAGCAGAAGTCTAGGGAAAATAACTGCAAGTCTCTTCATTGCTCATGTCACAAAATGAGATGCATTGTGGGACATGTAGTTTATGGGCAACGTTCTCCTGTAAAGCGGCACGTAACATTATAATAAACTCATTATATTCATTGTAAGCTCTTGCAGGGCCACATACAATGAAGTGACGGGCCGGATTTGGCCCCCGGGCCTTGAGTTTGACACCCCTGGTGTAATCAGATGTTTTATATACCCCTTTGTAACAGGAGATAAAAGGACTGTTATGAAAGCAGAACAGGGAGTCTCTCAATGGATCTGTGACGCAAAATACTTTTATACCTGAAGTTTATCTCCATAAATTGATATTTGCTCTATGCCTAAAATGCTAATCTGCTGACATGTTGCCTGTCCTTTGCCATTTGGACTAACTGTCTCTTCCCAATGTCCCCTGTGTCTCTGCAGCGGTGCAGGTGGTCCAGCCCTATAAAGTGGTGAGCAGCAATGGTACGGCTCTGGTTCAGTGCTTTCTTCACCCCCAACCCTTCCACCGGCAGAGCCCCCTCCCGAACAACGACCTGCCGTACCCGTTCCCTGAACCTGAGGACCTGCGGGTGACTCTGCTGCGAGGCCTCCACGGATCCACCAAGATCTGCTCCTCCATCCTCAACCTCACAGGGCCGATAGAGACGGGGGAGGAGGGAGAGGTAAGTGTGAGGGGGTGGATGTTAAAGGTCACCTATTTGTCATGTCTCTTCTACATCAACATGTGTCCCCTCTTCCTCATGTCTCTTCTACATCAACATGTGTCCCCTCTTCTTCATGTCTCTTCTACATCAACATGTGTCCCCTCTTCTTCATGTCTCTTCTCCATCAACACGTGTCCCCTCTTCCTCATGTCTCTTCTTCATCAACATGTGTCCCCTCTTCTTCATGTCTCTTCTACATCAACATGTGTCCCCCTTCTTCATGTCTCTTCTACATAAACATGTGTCCCCTCTGTGGAAAGAGATTCTGAAAGTTTCAGGAAAAAAGATTCTCTCTCTTATTGTCCTGATCCATTTATATAAAAACCTGTCTGAAAATGAGCTGATCAGATTTTGGCCACTTTGTGATGTCACAACGATTTTTTGGCTTGTGTAACCATTAGCCAATCAGCAACCAAGGTAACCAACAGAGAATCAGCACTTTTGAAACAGGGCTGAAACAAAGGGGATTATGGGTAATGCTGCAATGATCTGTTTGGTGTTTGGAGCCAAACACTTCAGAGACATGTTTTGTATATATCTGAGAGCTATAATAGATTGATGAAAAACAGTATAATAGGGGACCTTTAAATTATTCCAACTTTGACCAAAATGATACGAAACAATGTACTTTATTGTCCCGATAATGAAATGGGTTCTAGACTCCATCGTGCATAGGAGAGGGAGAGGAGACAAAACCCATACATGCTACATATTAAAAGAAAAATACATTAACATATCGACATATGACTTCCGTGCATATGCAGTTTGCACAGACATAACTACTGAGCAAAAGTGACATATGCATGCACAGCCCTGCGGTGGCGCAATCTAGTGTTAGAGGCCCATAGAAAATACATTTTCTAAAATCTAGAAAACTAGTTTAAAAATAACTTTTGGCTTATCTAATTTTAGTAAGAAAAATAAATTAAATGTACTTCGGCCACCAGCGTTTTACGAATCTAGACTATTTGTTTTGGAGAGGATGAACATTTCTGCTGTTACACCTTCCTTTGTCTTATTTGTGATTAAGAGCCCCCTAGTGGTAGAAAGTACACATTGTGTCTTTAACAAGACTATATGTTAAAGGGGCCATAATCTGCTCAATATCAGGTTTATATTTCTCTACTGGGACATGTGTCCATGCTTTAATGAGCGACATCTAGTGACGGATTTTTAATCTGTGTCTGTCCATTTGGTGTAGTATTTGATCCAATATTACATTTGGTTTATATATTAGTCACTTTCTTATGGAATGCCAGGTTTTAGGTCTTGGTTTGAATATTAAATTCTGAAAATAAAAAATCAACCAGATTAATTTGTCTTTAATCCTGACATGACTAGAGTAGATAGTAAGTAAGTAAATCTGTATAGGAAGACGAGTTAAGGGATAGAGGAGAAAAGGTTATGGTATAATTACAGAGCCTGTCCATTTATAAATTGAGGAAATCAATGTTAGTCTGTTAACGTGACTAACAAAGTGCAGGCATCTAATAATGTACTATCTATTATTAAAGATCAGAGGAAAAGAACAGAATGAGAGGGGTCCATCCGGAATACAAATAAAGAAGCAAAGAGATTGTAGAGCAGTGAGAATGAAAAAAACTTGGTGTGTCAATTAATTACATTGCCAGTATTTTTCGTTGTTGGGAAAAAAAAGTCGCTCCCTAGGATTTTTGAACAGCCCCCTCAGTCATTTCATCCTGGAGACGGGCCTGGAAAGACTTCATGTGTTTCGCAAAAACGTGACTGACACGATAAGATGCTATGGTAGCAGCCTTGCTCTTGTTGTTGGACTGCTGTGCATTTAGCTGTCTTCTCAGGCCCCTCCCCTTTTGGGAACGTAGGGCAGGATTAGGAGGGAATTCCGTCTCGTTGCGTTTGTGTACTGTTTTGAAATGCCGCTCCTAAATTACCCTTCTTCGATAAAGCAACGCTCGCATTGCAGATGAGACAGATGGACTTTGAATTGGAATAGATACAAAAAATAATCATCCTTCCACTCGGAGTGAAAATTATTTAATGTTGGGCTTTTCTGCTTCTGCCATTATTGCGGTCTCGTGTGTGTGCGTCAGCGAAATAGTGCCCACTGCCCACCAGCCACGCCCTGACACATGGGGTCACGCCGGCCAATCACAAAGCTTTGATGCGTCCAAGTGCATTATTCTGGCACAGGAAGATTATGTTATAGGACATTAACGATAAAACAGAATATTGTTGTTCTATTTTTAGACACATATATCGCGATCGACTGGGAATCTCCCGGTCGATCGCGATCGACCTGTTGGGCACCCCTGTAATAGAAGCTTGATTGTTACATGTTATGAGCCTTAGCAGATCATGTACACAGTGGCGTTTCTATATGTACAAAAGTGGTGGGGCACAAAAAACTCAGATGTCTATATATAAGCTTCTGCAGAGAGGTTCATGGCTGGTGAGGCACTGGCACTGACTCTTCAGGTTTACAAATATATTAAATCAAAATATAATATTATTTTCAAAAGCTTTTTTGTCTGATGCTTCAATTACTTTTAAACAGACAGTTCAACAGAAGGATACCCAAAAAAAATGTAATTTTATCATTTAAATATTGAATTGTTCTCTAAGATCCCATTTTCAATAAAATTGCAGTCTTACCTTGACTTGAAGATGAAGTCCATTTGCCTATCCTTCTGAACAAAAATCGCTATTACTTTTTTGTAAAAGTCCTCCTTATCTTCTTGTAGTTTCAAAAGTCTATCATAAATCTAATCTAATCAATAGATTTTTGATTCGAAAATGATAAAAGTAGGGTAGACATGTGGATATTATCCGGCTGAACAAAACGTACATTTATCTAACAGCTATGTTTCCCACAGATCTTATTTTGAGCTATTTTCTAAAATCCTATGGAGAAATCTCGTTGCTTTTTTGTCGAGGGAAGCCATGCGCAGCTTACTTCCTGGTTTTAGGACGCCTCACTGCAGCTCTCTCTCCTCCTCTTCACACGCCACACTTTTCGCGGCACACGTACTTACAGCCAATCAGCTCTGAATTATGTGAGATGACGTATGGTGGGGATGGCAGCACTTTGCCCCTATGGTCATTATTTTTTGCCACACACATTAAATAGGAAAATACTCTGAGCATGCGCAGTGTAGTTTTTGCAGTCACCGTTCACTTAGACAGTCAGAGGGAGGGGCAGGATCAGGTTTTGTCCCACATGGCTCTAAACAGCTCAATAGGCACACACTGTAGACACTAATTAGAAGAACACATACTAAAACAGCAATGTACAGACAAATCAGATGATTAAACATGATCTTAAAATATATTTTATATATTTTTTAATTTATTTTTTGCATTTTGTTGTAATCATTATTTTAATACTTTCTGCTGACACTAGGTGGGGCTGTGCCCCACCTGCCCCTAATGACCAGTCGCCACTGCATGTACATGCACAACAACCTTTATATCACACTGCAGGGAAGCAAAACCCCCACAAAGCACAATAGGGCCTCTTTAAATTCTTCCATTAAATTGTGTTTCCTGGCGTTTTAGGTGCAGTGCTCTGCTCAGAGGAGAGAGGGCGCTCTGGAGCTGACGGTATCCGGACTGAGAGCCACAGACACAGATCTGTATCGCTGTGACATCGAGATCTTATACCCTCCACCGTACCTGCGGTTCACTGGAAACGGCACCCTCATTCACATCTTAGGTGACCTGCATATTTCAATAATATAACCCCCACTGATTCCACCGTTCACACATCATTCTTACTCTCTCTTCATCCTTTAACTCTGTCCTCAGGCAGCTCTGACTGCCCGGCGCCGGGGGCTCAGAGACAGATTTCAAACAAAGAAGATGAAGGAGAGGAAGATGAGGATGAAGAGACGGCGGCACCAGTCAGTGTTCCTGTGATCGTCCTGGTGGTACTGGTGCTGTTCGTCCTCTTAGTCATTATGTACCTCCAGGTCAGAGCATTATATTGAATTTGTATCCCTATATTTTATTGTTATTATTGTATCTCTATAATTGAAGTGGTGGAAGATTGTTTTACGCCTAAGTTATTCATTTTTGTAACCTTTTATTGAGCATTTTTACTTTAACTTCTTATGTTTGTATGCGTTTTAATTACATTATTGCACATTCTTACTTATTATTTTATTATATGTTTTTGTATATTTTATTCATACATACTCAAATAGAGTAACGGTCATGAAACCCAACTTACCCCAAAGTAAATAAAGTATTATTTCTGATTTAAAAATGATAAAATAGCCCTGAAAAAGGTCTGCATTCAACACCCTAATAACACTCAGCTGTTAGCTACAGTACGTAAAGGTGGGGTAGGTAAGTTTCAGAAACCGGCTCGAGATACACTTTTTGTTATATTCCATGGAAAGCTCTTAACATCCCGATAGCAATGAATATCTGAAGTCCTTTGACAAAAAATCCATAACAAAATGTCATCTGTAGAAGCCGTAATACTGTAAAAAGTACAACCAATCCGTTTAGCCGGCCCGGCTAAACGGATTGGATGGCCTACCTGCCTGTCAGCCTTCCATCGGGGCACAAACTTATCTCGTGCCCTCATTGGTCATGTGCGCGTTCGTGTGTGTTGGAGGAGGGGCTCTGTGAGGAAGTGGTAGATTTTCTCCGGTTGTGTATTTTCTAATTCTAGCGCACTCGAGCCGGTTTCTCAAACTTACCTACCCCACCTTTAAATTAAATATCGTAGATTGTCAATGTGTGCTCTTCCAATTAAAAGATAATCATAGATACATAAAAAACAAACAATTATACTCTAAAAGTCTATATTTTTTGGCAATGAAACTGCAGTAGGATAGTGAATAGTGGCTTTTTATAGTAAAGTCATTTAAGCGTCAGAATTATATAAAAATATAATTGTAACTACAGTCAATTTGAGTGAGCAAATGTGTTTTGGACATATTGAAATAAAGCATTGATGTTTCTGTTACTTGTCCCCATGATTGAAATATAATAAAAGGTAGTTATCATGTATTGTTTACTGACTTTAAAATCTGTGTGTTTTTATTTGCAGGCCTCACAGTGCGATCGAGGGAGGAGGGAGATGATCAGACCGGTTCACACGGTGGACGCTGCTGTATTTTCATGTTACAACTTGGCATGAAAATCAGGATTTGATAGTCAAGTTGGGCCTATTTCGTCCATCTTTGCCATCATTAAAGCACCATTGATTTGAATGGAGGATAAAAGTAAATAGGGTCGGTCGTTACCCTTTATTAAAGATCACCTCTGTTATGAGTTTTTTTTTTACCGAAAGAAGAACAAATACCAGAATTGCATTTTGGTGTGTGTATATTACGCTGATTAAGTATGAACAATTATGTTTACATTATAGTAAACACAACTTGTATTGACTTGTATTGCTAATACAGGCAAACTACTTTTTAATTAAAAACTGATGCTGATGGAGGATAACATGTTTTTTTAATGATATGTATAAACACATGTAAAGGGTTGAATTGTGTTGTTACATCTAAAACTGTGGATCCATAAAGAAAACTACTTGATTGAAAGAGATTGATTGAAAGAGATTGCCTTAGTATGAGTTGTAAGTAAGCAATTTCTGATTTCAAACATGCATAATATGAACTTAAAATATGGCTCTATCATTGACTGCAATTGTTTAACAACATGCAATATGATTACTTTTGTATCTATACATCTATTAACTTTATATATCAATACATTTCAACTTTAGGGCAAATATAAGTTAAGATTGAATTGGTATTTAAAGTATCATTTCATTATTGAAATAAAAGCAACAGTGCACTGGCACCATCATCATGCCACTAGTATTTCCATATACACAATAAATAAAAGCAGGTTCACCTCCCCATTTTTAAAAACACTGACCACGAGACCTTTCGTTGAATCTGGACAAACTTCACATTTTATTTCCGCAGAGGTCCTTTTTTTTCTTCGATACTGCTGCATGTAATAAAACCTGCAGACTCTAGGATGCTAGTCAGGCTTTAGACTGAGGATCCCTTTTAAGACATTTCACTGCTGCATTTAACCCATAATACACAGACAGTGAACGACCAATATCAGCATGAACCACAGACATACAAGACAAACAGGAACTTATCAAAGGCCATCAAACCAGATATGTACGAAATAGAAGCACCAACACCACATCAGTATTTTGTTCAGTTAGTTAGAAACCACATCGTGACCTGGGACATGTGAGTGTTGCCACACAGCAGAAATGTAAAATAGAGACAAGGGCTTTAGGTTGTAAATGAAAAGGGTTTATTATGTATGGCACTGTGACCATGGATGTGACTTAACGCTTTCCTGTAGTGTGTCGTAGAGGTTTTTGTGCATGTAAATGGGCTGCAAGGCTCAGAGGGAGTTTTCTCTCCCCCCTCTTCATGAAAACCCCTCCATTGGACTCCTTTGTTTACTTCTGCAACATAGTGACATCACTATGTAAACACTCGCACTTCTATTGGCTAGCGCTCCAACGGCATTGTACGTGATAGGCTAAGGGAAGGGACATCTCTAAGCGGTTGACCAATCACAACAGAGCCGGCCAGCTAACCAATAGCGACAGCAGAAAACTAACAAAGTCGCTGAGAGGCTGAGGTCGGGCCTGTTTGATATTGTGTGACACGCTACAAAAAGGACTTGCTGAGATGAAAAACTCTGTTGAGAAATAATGTAGTTTAATGAAATCTGGGATGATCAACTTATTTTCCTTGGACATACATTGTTATAGTAATCAAAGCAATCATTAAACTTGCGGTCAACAAAAAGTACAACGAGCCTGTGTCACCCTCTCTCCACACACACCTCACGCAGGTGAACAGGAGTATAATGAGTGCCGCCCATATCCATGTGTCCCAAGCCAACCAATCAATAGTGATCAAACAAATATCTTATATTAAAACAAAACAAATTACTATACATGTTTCATGGCTCCCACATAACCAATCAGAGGCAGACTGGGCTCTGGTTCAGACAGAGGGTGGAAATAGGTGCTGCAGCACAGGCAGTATGAGAGAAATAAAGATCTTTTGAACATTAAAGCATGGAGACATCAATCAATCAATCAATGTTTATTTATATAGCCCAATATCACAAATGTTACATTTGTCTCAGTGGTCTTCACAGTGTGTACAGAATATCAGTATGACAATACGACACCCTCTGTCCTTAGACCCTCTGTCCTTAGACCCTCACATCGTACAAGGAAAATCTCCGAAGAAAACCCAGTTTAAAGGGAAAAATGGGAGAAACCTCAGGGAGAGCAACAGAGGAGGGATCCCTCTCCCAGGACGGACAGACGTGCAATAGATTGCCGTGTGTAAATTGAAAAAGATAATACATTTGCAACATAGGTAGTCCAGATGTTTGGAAATGCATGTGTGTATAATAGGAAGATGAATCCACGAGGATATCCATCCAGGATCGATGATCCAGGACCCCACGACTCAAGATCCAGGGCTCGCGATCCAGGACACAGGACCGCAGGATCATCCATGACTCCGGATCCCGGCGTATATAGACACCAAAAAGAAAGACATGTGGGGAAGCTGGGGTAATCGGAACATGAGAGTACACAGGTACAGACAGAGAGAATGCCTGAGACATGTCCCAGGAGAGGAGCTACATATAAATATGAAACCGTAAAATGAGCATAAAACGTCTTCTAGCTTTTGTATATCTATTTGGTTTAATCTGAAGTGATGTCTAACAGCAATATTAGATTATCTTGGCTAAATGATTGTTTTTTGGAAGAAATAATATAAGAATGGGATTCATTTGGGAATTTAAATCCCAAACCTTAACCCAAAAACAAACAACAATAAATATCCGTGGAAAGTTCCTCAGACAAAGATTTTGAAAACATCTGGACCAGTCAATCAATTAAAGACATTTACAGCAGACTGCACCTGTTTGAGATACAAGTATGATCCATAGCGGTAATCAGATTGAGTTATACAACGTTGGTTATCGGGTTGTTTTTTCATCTGATAAAAGTCGCCCGAGTTATGATACTGACGTGACTCTCAGGTTTCTGACAGCAGCATCCCGGCCACTGTGACTCTCAGTCTAGTTTCCTGTCTCTGTCTTTAAGGACATACCACAAGTGTGTCAGATAGAATCAGGTTGTGCTTTATCAGAATGTTTCAAGGACATTTCGTCAGACCATGAAACGCCAGGACAGCCATGCTTCAAAGCAAAACATGAAGAGTGACATGCTGGCTTTCATAAAGATAGGGTAGATGTGATCTTTTTTAAATATGAGGCTAACAGCGCACATGGTGTCTCTTCTGTTCACATTGAAAGGGGCAGAAAAAGCTACGTTAGCAAGTACAAACTTTGGTTGGCTGCGGTCAGAAGTGGGAAGTAGTGGAGTACAAATACTTCGTTACTGTACTTAAGTACATTTTTCTGGTATCAGTACTTTACTACTTATTTTTCTAACCACTTTTACTTCTTACATTTTGAAAACAAATACCTGTACTCTTTAATTCTTACATTTTAAAAATAGGCTGGTTACTTTAGTTTTAACCTGCGTTTGGTGGCGTGATCATTATTATTTAGAGTCACTGCGTGCCTATTGATTTTAACACGGTCCGTGTATCCAGTGGCGTTTTTTGTTTTTTTTATTCGAGCGCTAACGTTAGCAATGTTGACCACCATCAATGCCATCTAGCTCCACAAGTGAAGCTGTATCCGTGGCTGTGCAACCTTCTTCTCCAGCCAGCCAGGAGGAGAGGCTGGATTTGGCTGTGCCCGGCGGTGGTCCAACAGTTCCCCCAAGGGCCCCAACCGATAGGGGACTCTATGGCGCTATTGAGAATCCCAACGCCAAGATCAAAAGCTATATTATAGCAACCGGTCCATGTAGGCTACCGGCCCATTCCCCAGAGACAAACATCAAGGAAACAGGTTTAATCCTCTTCTTAGTTAGCCATGCCGTTGTCAGGCTGTGGTGGTTGGAGGCCAGGGCACGCTGTGTTGATAGCCTACATGTGGCGCTTTTGAGTGGTTGTGTATGTGCGTGTGTGAGCGCATCAGTGTGCGCTTATGTTTGGGGCGATGGGGGGGTGGGCCCCAAAACAATATTTGCACCGGGGCCAATCACAACCTTGTTACGCCACTGCGTGTATCCATCATTTCCTTGTCTTCTCTAAAGAAGAGGGACCAATGAAAACGTTGTCATGTTGTCGTTGTTCAGCATGGAAACCTTCATTAGCTAACAATGACATTATTGTTCTATTGATATAAAGGGAGGTCAGGTACTCTTTAAAACAGCTGCTAGTTATGGGTACTTTTTACTTCAAAGCCCATACTTCTTTACTTTCACTTGAGTAAAGAAGTTTAGTCAGTACTTCTACTTTTACCGGAGTATTTTTAAACACGAGTATCTGTACTTGTACTTGAGTAAAGGATGTGTGTACTTTTACCATCTCTGTCTGCGGTAGACTCAAAAAACTTGTCCTAAAAACTTTTCTTGAGCTCACTGAAAAATGTCAGGAGGTTTCAGGAAAGAAATCCGCAGCGATGAGAATTTAAATGCACTTTGGCAGATGTTTCTTCCTTTATAACTCGTCATATTGAGAATGATGACTGACCCAATGGGGAATATGCAATCTCCTAAACAGCTTTTGAAGAATTTAGTTTGGACCAAAGTGGCCGACTTTTAAATACTGACTTTTTCCAAATTCTTAGGTAAGCAAGCAAGATTACAAGCAAGAAAAGAAGACTAAAAACACAGGCTGTTAACAACAATCCAAACGCTCCTACTCTCATCTTCTCTCACAGACACTACTACTGATTGTCTCTGTGGTTTCTATTTGTCTCACGCAAAGATGTGAAAAGCCTTCACACCGGCACACACTCTGATAAACAGGATGTGAACTTACTGCTGACTCCACAACATAATCAGAGAATGGTGTTGTTTCAAAGTAACTGCTGATAAAGATGGAAAATGGACGCATGCACCTATAAAGCAAAAGGAAAGACACTTACAGATAAAGCAAATACAATTACGATTTTCTTTTTCTGTAACCTCATTGAAATTCAGTTTTTTATTCAAATGAAATCTTATGTGAAGACAGCAATACAAAACACATGTAAATGTAAAGCCTAGTTGAAAGAGGAGGCACAATGACAAGGACATAATTAAGCCGAGGGAACTCACATTTCAAAACATAAATATGAAAATCTATTTTTTTTGTAACCAGGTAAATAAGACATTTTAATCTGCCTCTTATTATTTCATTTTGGATTAAGAAGCAGTTAGAGATCAATTCCATTCGTTTCAAGTCATTTTGCAACTAATTCCATGACGAAAAGTGAGATGTTTTTTTCGGATTTCTCCAAGGACGTATGAGACAAAAACCAAGAGAGAGGCAGAATGGAAAATGCATGACTGAGGCAGACAGCCTTTTGCACTCGGCAAAGATGTGAAAGAGGACATATTTTGCAAATGTTCAGGTTGATATTTGTATTTAGTGTCTCTACTGTGAGATGTAGTGCTGCGTACCTGGACTCACATTCAGCTTCAGGTCCGGACTCAAGTCCAGAGGTTCAGGTTCAGGTCCGGACTTATATCAGGCCTATGGCTTCTGTCAATTTGTGTGAGAGTAACTAAAGTGAACTTATTGTGAGCTAATTATCAATTGAAAATGAACTCATAATCAACTCAAATTCAAACTCATCAGGTTTATTGTGCTCCCTTCTAACTTGTGTCTACATTTCTCTTCAAAAGTTACAAATGTAAAAAAAACACTTTTTGCCACTTATGTGGCGAAGCCTGCGAGCTAGTTCAGGCAGTCAACTCGAGCACTTATGCTGCATTCATACATAACGCCCCTTGCCACTCTACAACCAACCAAACGGAGTCTCCTTAATATGCCGCTCTATTTAACCTGCCAGATCTCTCTCCATGCATTGCTTGCTGCTGCTATTGCTGCAGCTACCTCTACGTTGCTGCTGCTTGCTGCCCCACCACCACCCCAGCTTCCACCTGTAGGCTCGGGGGTTAGTTATTTAATCATCACTCATCGTGCTATGTATATCTGTGGAGTGATGATGCCCGAGCCTAGTCGCCAAACTCAACTATATGCTGCTTCTAATAAACATGTTAAAGGAACACGTGAGTTGTCTGACTGAAAGTCTACAAATGACTTATGACAGCAACTACAGTGAACTACTACAAAGTTCAAACATTTATTTCATTTACCAAACTAAAGTAACCAAACAGTCCCTGAGCTGACTGAGCCTAAATCCCTAAAACGTTGCTGAAAGGTAGAGTGTAGAGTAGACTATACGCATTACACTGTTACACACCTACTATAGAGTATAGGCTACACCAGGCATCCTCAAAGTACGGACTCCGGACCAGATCCGGACCGAACCACAACTGTCTCTGGACTCTGAGCAAATTATACTTTTCATATGTATTATCTGTG
Organism: Chaenocephalus aceratus; assembly: GCA_023974075.1. Classification (NCBI taxonomy): domain Eukaryota; kingdom Metazoa; phylum Chordata; class Actinopteri; order Perciformes; family Channichthyidae; genus Chaenocephalus; species Chaenocephalus aceratus. The sequence goes on from JAMFTG010001834.1 coordinate 46,714, forward strand.
TTATCTGCGAGACATCGCCACAACGCAACGAGTCAAAATGATCCGCTATGTCCATAGACTGCAAACAGCGCTCATCGGACATTTATGAGAGAAAGTCTCTAATGTCCGAGTGCAAGTGAATGCAGCACAAGATTCACGTCATGTAACCCCTCCCCCGGTCCTGGCGCGAGCGTGGACATATGATTGGCGGCGATTTAATTTGAACGGGACGGGGCAAAACGAGAAGCATTCGGACCCAAGCACTGAAGGAATGAGGTATTTGCGGTCGACACTGACAGAGAAGAGACTGTCAGTTTGGCTGTACTCAGCATTGAATTAAAACGCACTAAAGCTGTTGATCTTAATACGTTTGTGAGGCGTTTTGCTGAACAAAATGGTAATCGCTGCATTCAGCTGTAATAGACATGTCAACTTGATGCTCTGCTCACGGATGAGCATACAAAACTATTAAGATGATGACCTTACGTGTGCAAATATTTGTTTTTCTTTGAGGGGGTCTGCCCCCAAAAAACAGTTTTAAGTCCTGAGAAAGTCAAATAAGACGGTGTGTAAAACTACACTGCCCAGCCAAAAAAAAGTAACCACTTTGATTTAACTCGGCCAGTAGGTAAGGACATTCCACTGGATAATAACTGAAGTATAAAAAATGCATGACTGAAGTGATGGAGACCATGTTGAAGGCAAACACAAAGAGAAAATAACAGGTCAAATCAAGCAAATCCCCCTCTCAGATTCCACAGCAACCAGAAGAACATAAATACTGGCTGGTGATTTGATTAATCAGCTTTGTGATGGAATACAAAATGCACAGTGCATTTCCTTAGCTGTGGATGAGTTCACTGACACCGCTGACATTGCTCAGTTGCTGGTGTTTGTGAGTTTTTATGATGAAGGGGGAGTTTGTTGAAGATGTGTTGGGCCTGACGAACCTCAGTGGACACACAAGGGGGCAAGACATGTATAAAGCAATAATGGGAATGCTGAATGAAAGAGGGTGCAGCTGCCTTTATTCATAACTGTGCAGCTCTTACACTGCGACTCTGAGGGATCAAGCACAGACACAATAACAATGAAAACTGCTGCATACAGATTATTTTTGTTTTTGCAACCTCGTGTTAAGAATCTTGTTACAATTGTTTAAAAGTTTGAACGACCGTAATAAACGGACCTTTGTCTTATTGAAACATTTATTTTGGACCTTTAAGATTTGTATTTGAGTACCCCTGGGCTACACTGTAGTGACTGTACAGTCAGTGTACTGTACAGTCTGTACACCATGTATTTTCTACAACTCATAGAGTACATTATACAGTACATACTACATACATACTGATGTACATACATACTGTTAGAAATTAAAATCAATGTTGATATGGCGTAATTTTGAATTAAATACACTATTTAATTTAAATCAGTTTTATTCTGAAAAAACCGGAAGTTCACACTATTAACTTAATACTTTTATTCTGAAAATTATTCACTTCCGGTTAGCATTAGCATGTGGCGAAATGCTACGTTTTCAAACCGTGAGTCGAAGGTGAAATGACATGTGATGTTGTACACTGAGCACACTGGGATTAGCACTCATTTATTGACGCTGAATAACGTTTATCAGGGAATGTTTAAATAACCACAGACACCAGAATATACGTAAGTGCTAGTTTTTTTGCGAGTCCAAGTACCGGTTCCCGACGTTCCTGTTTTAACCGGACTTGAACCGAAACTTTTTACAAGTCCAGTACCGGTTCGGCTTGCCGGTACGCAGCACTA
>JAMFTG010001835.1:0-34515 GCA_023974075.1 Chaenocephalus aceratus
CATTATGTCCCAACCGCAGAACAAACAGAATCGCTCGTCTTTGGAGGAGGGGTGGCTGGGACCGCTGTAGCGTTTCGCTGAGTGGAGGACGCGCGCGCGTGCTCTCAGAGCCCAACAATCAGAGATCAATAATTGTGAAGGGATTGCAAGAGTGCACAATCATTACCTATGAAACTCCATTGTGTTTGTTGGGCTTAATCAGTCGAGCTGCTGACAGAGAGCGAAAAGCACTGATCAACTGGGCAGGCTCAACACACACGTCCTCGTCACAGACCCCTGCAGTGAGCAGACCACTCGCGACACACACACCACACACACACACACACACACACACCACACACAACACACACACACACACACTCGATGTCTATGCCCGTCTCATATTACTGTGTTCACTTGGAATCTGTTTCTGTTGCTGCGTGTATCAGATGGGCCCCGGGTCCCTGTGGAGGGGCAACCACTGTAACACGGCACTACCGCGTGCTGTCGTGTCTTCCATCCACATCCCCAAAGAATATTAAATGTCAAGCAGGCAGATTACAAATGTGGCCTTTCAGAGGAAAACAATCCTGTGAAATCTGGATAACTAATACCAGGCCTGCAGCTCATGGATTTTCCTGACCATCGATTCTTGATTTTTTTTGTCCAAATAAATCTACAAGTAAAGTTTAAAAAATGGCAGAAAAATGGTGTGAACGAAAGTTCTCGAAAGCCGAAATAACACCTTTTGAAATGTCTTGTTTGAAAACCCCAAAATGTTGAATTTGCCAATAATGTAAAAAAGAAAAAGGTCCCTTGAGAAGCTGCAAACTAATGTTTAGCATTTGTTGGATAAGTGACTTTTATGAATTGATTATGAAAATAAATGTCAATTAATTCCCTGCTGTGATCGATGCGGCGCTGAGGATCGCCACGCTGCTCCAGCTAGCAGGACGCTCCAGGTAGAGGAGTCTCACACACCGGAGCCCTCGCAGTAATAGCCTCGGTGACGACGTTGATAAAAGACGTCTGGCAAAAGCTCAAGTCTAATTAGCATCAGCTACTTGCCAACGCAACTTCAGCCGCACATAAATCACTGCTAGGATTAATCAATCGCTCCAGAGTGGCATATCTGCACAAATTATGTTGTGGGCTCAAAAGCGATTAAATGGCCAACCGCTGCTCACGCTGATCGTCATGGTTCATTTAAGAGGAGGGCACGTGTCTGTGGCTTTCTTATTGTTGCTACTGTTACAAATCATAGAAGCTGTTGGCAGCAAAGTAAACAAGGAATGGCACATATGGCCCTTTCTGGCTCAAAGTGTCCTCAATGTGCTGCTAAGTTCTCCAAGACAATAGACGGACCAGTGCTACATGCAGGCAGGGTGGTGTGAGGAAGGGAAATATCCGTGTGATGCTTCCCTCAGCCCTGAGCTGCATACTGATTGCTGGAGAAGAGGATTTTTTTTTTTTGGAAGACATGGAGAAGGAAGGTGTTTTGGGGAAAACAAGGTGTTTGTTTGTTGTGGTTTCTGTATGAGTGTGTGTACAAGTGTGTGAGGCAGATAGAGCAAAGCCAGATCTTACCCTCCAGCCGAAGTGAAGCCATCCTTTGAAACTCGGGCTCCTGCAGCCAGCGGGACAATCCTCTTAAAGGTCTCGCGGCGGACTTCAGCTTGCCCCAGGGCTTGGGGTCCTCAGGAGGTGGACCAGCGTGCCCTGTGACCGACACAGGACCCTCTCGGCGAGATGGCCTGGGGGATGCTGTACCTCTTCAGCTCGGTGATGATCTTTGGGCCACGTCCCCGGGTGTTGGATCTCCTCTCCGCCTCCTCCTCCTCCGCCCTGCGAACCCCCCATCATGCTCTCGTTGGGGGAGGACAGGGGCGGGAGGACGTGGAGAGAAGGTGTTTCGCCCATCTTGGAGGCCTGCTGCTGGCTCGGGTGGTGGTGGGGCTGGTAGTGCTGTGCTGTAGATGTGCGGGTGGTGGTCTCTGGGCGTGCTGGTGAGCCTCCATCTTGTTCAGCTGATGCCCACCGACACGTCGCCTCCGCCAAGACCCGGCGGCGACAATCTCACGCCGAAATCTGACGTCCCGGCAGAAGAGGCCTTCCCCCGTGGACGTCGTATCCGGCGTGGAGCATCTGCCCGCCGTTTCCATTGGGGCTGTTGCCTAAAACTTCCGTACCCGTGCATGGAGGAGCCCAAACCTGATCCCGTGGTGGGGGGGACAGGGTCTGGGACAGGGTCTGGGACATGGCCAGATCTTTGCCATAGGGGTTGTAGAAGTTGGTGCCGAGGCCCCGATCCTCACGCATGAGGGTGAAGCTCCCGATGACGTTGCTCACCGGCAGGCAGGGGTGGTGGTGGTTGGTGATGGTGGTGGAACTTGTCGTCGAAGGGCTGCAGGGGGGTCAGCGTGGTGTAGGTGCTGCCGGAGCTGGACGGGGAGTCGCCGCTGTATCCCAGAGCCGACATGGAGTGATCGAAGCCTGGGGGACGGGGCTCGGGCTCCAGAGACATGGAGGGGCCCCCGAGGGAGGGCCGGGGGAAAGCAGCCGAGAGGTCCCGCGAGTGGAGCATGGCCCTACCATCCTGACCGAGATCCGAGTGCAGGGACATCTCCCCTAGACCCCCATCCATCATCAATCCGTTACAAATAAATGTGTGGCCCCTGCGTGTTGTTGCTCTTCTTGTTATTGTTGTTTAACAAGCCGGGCTAAAGTCTGGAAGCTCTCTTGTTACACCAGACTATGGATTTATTGATTGTGAATTAATTGATTTCCGGGCTTATGGGGTGTCTAATTAATTATCTGATAACGTTAAGTACTGTCTTCAAACTCCCTCAAACTCCCAGAAAACCGGTTTTGCAACAGCATCCGGAGCTTTTACTGAGATTTGATTGCACTTGTGCATCAGCTCTCCGCTCTCTTGTCTCCTCGGTGCTCAGCTGCTCCTCGGCAGATGCCTCGCTTTGTGCCTGCGTGAGACAAGACAGGCTGTTACATTTAAACTTTCATCGCTACAGGGGAGGAAACCAGCCAAATCACGTGTGTCCTCGTCAGTAATAAACACCATTTATCGCTCGTGCATCCCAAATACCAACAACGATAGAAACATTTTAGCACATTTTGCTCACGCATGCAGCGAAACGCGAGAAAACACCCATATCAGTGTTTTTAATCACTTTCGAACATGGGATTTCTCCCTCTTATGCAAAGTTATGGATACAGAAGTAGTGCGCATGCATTAGGTGTGCTTATTAGGTGCGTTTGCACATTTTTGACGCCGCATGTAATGAAGCCAAAACGCTGCGTTAAGTAACTGAAAAACACGACGGCGATGCAGACACGGAAACCTCGACATGTGTAGCTTCACGCAGCTTGAAAATCCTACCTTTTTATCCACTTATGAGAGCGCGTCCGCGGCTGTAGTCCGTCCTGTGCATGTCTCCGATTGTGTCGCCGAGCAGCCCTGCAGATTCACACAATTGGTCCTACATTCACGAGTGCCACAAAAAAACCCATCTGCGGTTTAACAGACGAATCGCTCGCGCTCTCTTCGTCCTCACTCTTTGTTTTTCCCACTCCACAAAAATCTAGCCTCGTTTTTTTTTGTTGCTCCACACTAGCAGCTCTCCTCTTTTTCCTCTTCCATTATCTCGTGAGATTTTCCTCCTCCTCCTCCCTCTGCCTGCCACTTCATCGATCTCAGCACCAACTCTTTCTCCTTCCCTCCTCCTTCCCCCTTTGCTCACATTGACTCCCTGCTTTCAGTGCGTCACGGCCTTAAAAATCTGACAGATGTGCGATGAAATTCCTACTCCAATTAACCCTTTCTCTCCGGGGGGAGGGGGTGTGGAGATGCTCCCTCGCTCATAACCCCACTGCAGGTTAAGGCAGATGATTGCATGCACAACTTCTGAATGATGCGCGCACATCCTGGTCACTGCGTGTCTGGTTAATGGTTTCACAAGCTGCACGTAATGTCGCGTTTGTTCCTTTTTGTATCTAAGTGCTGCTATTGTGACTGTGAAGAATGCTCTGTAACACGGAGATAGATATAGATAGATAATATACAGGAATTTCATGTTTTTGAAGATTCTTTTAATTATTTTTTGAATTACAGTAACATGTACTTTGATTTATAATTATAATATCAGTGCAGGGATATATTGTTAGGGCTGCTATTGTGCCTGTGAACAATGATCTGTAACATGGAGATAAAGTAGGACCTATAAACAGAAATGTCATGTTTTTAGTGTATTTTTATGTTTTATAATTTTTTAGAAGTCAATCAACTTGTACTTTCATTTCTCATTTCTAATACCAGTAGGAATTGATTGTAAGGTCCCGAGGGGATTTTAAAAAACGAATTAAGGGTGAATATGCAATTATGTAAATCGCCTCACTAACTTATTGACTCCAGCGAAAAAAATCCATGCGTTTCCACTCTGCTGTGCATCATCTCCACACCACGCCACATCCTGCATTTCGTTGTTTTTTACCACCAAACAAACTAGATATATATTTGCTGTAATGTCCTGACTCCTCTCGTCCCACCTTTCAGGGACACAAGCTGCCAAGTGACGCTCGTGTTGATCCCAGCTCTTAATCAGCACTCACAGCTCCAACACTTCAGTCTGAAAAGTCCCTCAACAGGATCAATGCGATCCCTTTTTCCAGAGGACCCTCGACCTGCTGCTGCAGCACGAGCCCTGCAGGCCTGCTGGCAGCGCGTGCCCATTTGCACGTGCTAGAGTGGCCAATTGAATGTAATTTTGTGTCAATTAAGCGTGCCATATGTACGCTTGGATGTGTGTCTAATTTAGGCGTGTGTGTTACGCGTGTGCAAGGCTCTGTGTGGTCACTTAGGCCTGTGAGGGCGTGCATGTGTGTGTGCGTGCGTGCATGCAGCCAGGCCTGTATTGTATTGTGTGCACACATTTGCGTTTGGTGCACATTTGTGAAAGAAGCAGTAGAACTACTCATATATTCTACTTCAGTAAAAGTACATTGTGAAAATACTGTGTAACAAGTAAAAGTCCTGCATTCAAATACTTACTTATATACTTATAAGTATCCAAATGAAAGTACTAGTTATGGGTGAAAGCCCATTTCAGAATCATATATTAAATGACTGATGATTGATGAATTAACGTGTCTACAGCTGGTAAAGGTGAAGCTAATTGTATATATAAATATATTATGCTGTTGGATAACTTAATTGTGTGTTGATGTTTTCTTTTGTATTGTTGATTCGTATTTGGTATTAGATATATGGATCTATAAAGTGACTTAAACTGTCAAATAAATGTAATTCTGTCAAAAATACAATACTAGCTTCCAGATAGTGGAAAGTACAAGGATAAAGATGCATTGGAAATACTCCAAGTAACTCGACATTGTACTCGAGTAAATGTACTTGATTACGTTTCAGCAGGAACATACATATACATCTAGTCTGCATGTGTGTCCGAGAGCACAGACAGGGCAGGAGCGCATACCAATCATATGTGTCTGTCAGTTTAATTTTCAGAGATGAGCAGTTTGGAGACAGTGGAGCTGCGCGGTGTGGGACCGCCGGCTTCCCGGAGCAGATGCTGCCCTATCGATCCGCCTCGCGCTGCCGCAGCACGGAGGGATGCGCGTGTGTGTGGATGGCGAGGAGTAGCTGGAGGTAAAATGGTCAACGGCTATAGAGCGAGAATAAAAAGCTCCTTTTGGAGGTCGGGGTGAAAGTTCACCTTCTGTGGCGGAACAATCCGAGCCGACACTGGAGCTGCTGCAAGGCCCTGAACATGCACATTCATATTATTATTTATTGAGTATTTCATGTTATGCTAATTACTACTCCAGCACTATTTTGAATAAAATATTGAGCTTTTTACTCATTTATTTGACATGTTTCTTATTTATACACACATATAATTGACATAGATATAATTCATTAGCTCCACAGGAAAATATCTTCACACCAAATCCAGTGATATAAATGATTCTAATCCAGATACACATTCATCTATTGTCCTTTAAAACTTACACAACATGGAAATGTGTCTGGCACTGCACACATAAAACAACCCTCACCAGAACATGCGTACACCATGTAAGGAAACTGCATCCTGAAGTGACTGAGTGTTTGTTCTGGCCTGGGTCCAAGAACATATCACTTGTATTCAACATACAAAATGTAATACATTCAATGATGGAGATGGAGTTGGAGTACGTGCTGTACTTACATTGATGTGTATTGTACTTTTACTGAAGTATAATTTGAATGCCAGACTTGTACTTGTAACAGAGTATTTTATACCCTTCTTTTACTCAAGTAAATTACTTCTTCCACCTCTGCTTATCCTCATTACTGTATTCCTGCAATGAGGAGTTATGACAACAAGTATTCACTTCCCACCTGTGTACCTGATGATTTGAACGGCACAACAAACCCATTTTATATAAGATTAGATCATATAAAAAAATACTTTATTAATCCAAAATTTGTTTTCGTTGCAGCAGCACGTAAAAAAGACAGTATACATGAAATAGAAATAAAAACACAATATACAGAATAAGTTAGAAACACTTGTAAGTAAACTATAATACATTGTAACGTGTGCAAAGTGTCTGCTTTGACTCAAACCACTGAGGCCATTTCCATGTTAAGCATTTAGCTCATGCTCATCAGGAGTCACTGTCCTCCGAGCTGCGCAGCATCAGCAACATTACAGCCAACACATTTACATTTCAGCCATTTAGCTGCTGCTGCTCTCAGAGGGACTTACAGTGAAGAGCCTTCAAACCCTCCATCACCAACACAGCGATAAATATAACGAGCACTACTCACAATTCTTGCTGTATCTCTCCCGCAAAGTGACTTTCAATATGGCGGGTGCAGAATAAGCTTTAATCTAAAGCCAATATTGAACGTGTTTAGATTTGAACCATTTAGCTGATGCTCTCATCCTGAGGGACATGTATGGCTGCCTCGAAAGCCTCCATCTCCAATATTACAAGCAGCCAATAGCGAAGAGGTCAGGGGTCAGGTGACATTGCGGTGACCTTTAAATGACCATGCATGTGCTGGAGAATAAACAGAACGAGCCAAAAAAGAAATGCAAAATGTATTTTCTGCAGGGTGAAAGGAAGGAGGGAGAGATAGCAGACGAGTTTGCAGGTAGCGAGTGACATGTCAAGATTCATAAATTCATATTTTATTGGGAGAAAATGAAGCAGTGGTGTTTTCTGCAGCCAGGGACGTGCAGTGCATGCTGGTCCACAGAAGGCCTGCAGCGGCACCAGGAAGCAGGAGGAGGAACGTGCAGAGCCGCATTATTCATCCTGTACTTCACACACAACCCCCAAATCTGCTGTTTAATCACCGAGTAAACGTGATCACTTATTGGTAAATCATAATGGATGGGGCGCACGCGCGGGGAAGCAGTTTTCAACGAGATATTGACTCCTTGTTTTGCAGCAGCGAAAAAGGTGGAAAATAATCCACGTGACGCAGCGTCCATCAGGGAGAGAAATAAAACCTGAAGGATGAACAACAGCAGCTTCTTTCTGTTTCTGGTCACCTGTGTGTTTCCCAAATCCAGCTGTTGTATAATTATATTTATTATATAATGATTACATGTGTTTAACTTCCCAACAAATATAGCAATAATCGTCGTGTTTTGATGAAAGACTGCACGTGCTGTTCTGACGCTAAATGGGTCGTTTTGTTTCCATCTAATCTGGATATCCCATGCATTATTTAATCAGCGAAACACACACACACACACACACACACACACACACACACACACACACACACACACACACACACACACATATTGTAATGACTGGTAAACATGACATCTGAAACTGAAATCCTGCATGTTCTCTCGCTCTCCTCGCCTGTGTGTGTGTGTGTGTGTGTGTGCGTGTGTGTGTGCGCGCGTGCGTGTGTGTAATTATTATACATGCCGTAAAATACCCAACACATACAAAGCAGAAAGACACAACTTGATTTACACCGGTATTTATTGTCATCATAATAATACAGTAGGCCCACGAACCGGACACTCAGCATCTTGAGCTCTTTTTTTGAAAATAAAACCTGGTAAAAACATTATAAGACTATTTAAAAAAACGTATTAAACACCTTTGTCGACAAAAATCTATTGAACCACAAACACACACACACTGGGAACGAAGTTCAGCAGGAAGAACAAAATACACATCGTTCTGAAAACACGTGTGAACCCTGCATTAGGTCTCTACCGTGCAGTCAGCGTTAATGTGGTTGCTTTTCACCATTCACGATCACATTTACATTGCATATTTTATTTACTGCTGTAGTTTAACGTTTGATTAATTTCACTGCTGTCATACCGTGAACGTTTCCTGTTTTAGCGTAACACCACTTTATGAATAGTCTGTTCTGAATAACTACTGTTTTTTTTTAAATAAAACTGCCGTGATAATGTTGGAAATACGTCAGTTGAGTTCCTCGTGATGCAAAACATGAATGTAACACTGAGGGAAACACACACTCGATGTTCCTCTTTCATTTCCTCCACCTGTTCGTGTAGTATCTCCTACAATTGTGATGTTTACTTCTAGATGTCATACAATAGCATTTTCCTCAATGTTATACTTAATTTTCTATGTAACTTTTATTACAAGGAAAAGTCAGACGGAAAACCAGTCGTCTCTAAAGTTGTATTTACTCATTAACTATATTAGTATTTAATAAAGTCCACAGCCTGGTGTTAAGTGTCATGTATTTAGTTTTCAGTTTTTATAATAGCTCATGTTAAAGCAGAACACTTTATGGTGAAGTTAAACTCTACAAATCACCGACGAACATGTTCATTATTATATTTTGATAAACACCTTTACAATAATAACTGTATGTAATAAAAACATTATGTAGACACACATAACGCTGGTTATTATATTACTTATCTGTGTTAAGAATACAATTGCAAGTAATTCGTGGCATTTAAAACGCATATTCTGTATACACGAGTTTCCTTTTTAAAGAGGACCAGAGTGCTTTTTCTTTATTTAGACTGTTATTTATCATTCATGTTGCAATGGAGACTAAGGTGACTCTAAATTAGTTATCTGAAAACAAACAGCCATATATTTCGATTTAAAAACCAAAAGGAAAATGCAAAACATGTTTTTTAATATAACTATCAATATTTAAACGGAAATCTCGTTATTTTAACCACATAATGTGACAGTGTGAATGTGACACTGTTCGGTTTTCCTCTTCCGGTTTCTTTTCCCTTTTTATTTCCCTCCCATCTCTAACCAATCGATACAATCAATTATTACCACGAGACCCGGCGTTACACACATCGCCATGTGAATAATCGATAACCGAATTAATCTGCCCGGATTACATCTGAAAGAAAAAAAGAGACCATATTAATAACAATGAGGATAATAATAATAATAATAATAATGGATAAATGATTAATTTATTGGCTCGTGCTCATTTAACAATGCAGCACTGATTGTGTTAAAAAATATAACATTATGAGCTAAAAGGTGTTTTTTTATACAGTGATATGCATCGTAAAAAATAACAATTATTAATATGATTATTTTGCATGAATTGTATTTTTTTTTTAGAGACGTGATGTAAACACACAGGCCTTCAGTGTGTGGCCTGCTGCACGCACGCACGCACGCGCACACACACACACACACACACACACACACACACACACACACACACACACACTGTTAACAGCTCCTTAAGGCCCTTCACTTCCGACTATGGATATTATTTACATGTTTACATCAAAATAAAGCATTATCTGTCATTATAGTATCTGACAAATCCACAAATGGCCGATTTTTATATTATTTTCACCAAAGCCACGACTAGATTATGCTTGAAAAACAGATGCTTTTCTAAAAATAAATAGATAAAATTAAAAAACCTCCCAGTGTAAACCCCCGCAGCTCCGAGCCAGCAGTGAATGGGTGATAATCAGATTATTTTTCCTCTATCATTTGCAGGTTTAGCTGCAGTAATGATCGTGTACGCCATGATGTGGAACTTGACTTCGCAGCGTGAATAATGTTATTATCGACCATATGTGGATTAATGCAAATGCTCTCCTTTAATTCACTGGTTTGGCCTCGTGCAGATGAACCAATAAAGGGCGAAAAACAACTATTATCACCTGCAAGAATCACACATCACGAGGGGAAATCATGTGGAATATGTTCCTACATTATTTGGAATATATTATATGTATTAGTCTAAGATATTGCTGCAGGGATGTTTTGTTTTTAATAAAAATAAAAGGCTTTTATTTCGTTATTTATTACTTATTTTGAAATGTTGTGTGTGTGTGTGTGTGTGTGTGTGTGTGTGTGTGTGTGTGTGTGTGTGTGTGTGTGTGTGTGTGTGTGTGTGTGTGTGTGTGAGAGAGAGAGAGAGAGCGCGCGCTTCCGGCGTCAGTTGAGTATCGATCCGTGCATTTTAAACAGCCGTTCCCTTTGCCCTACAACTATTTTTCATATAAAATGTAAATACGTGTCTTTATAATTGCCTCCGCATTCTTTATGCAAATGGGATTATCTGGTGGCTCGGGACGCGCACGGGAGGAACAGCGTTTTTTAATTTATGCAAAATGAAGCTCAGGGGCTGCAGAGGTCGATGAGTTTCAACTTATCTGAGTTTATTTCTTTTCCCTTTCCTCTTCTGTCTCTCTTTTGGCTCGCAGTCATGGCTAATTAGAAGTTTCACAAAGTCCTTTAGTTGGAAAAATCAGTTGTCTCATTAGTCAGAGGAGTAAATGAAGGCTGAGGGGGAATTCAAGTGAACAATAAATGTCACTTTCTCACAGTGACACGTGTCCTGCAGGAATACTTGTATCCATTTAATTGATTGAGGATGCATTTCTGTTTTATTTTGCATTTCATTTGATATAAAATATTACTTTTTAACACTCAAATAATTCATTTACTCAAAGTATTTATTTTTTCAGGGCTGCTACCCCCTGTTGCATAACATATCAAATCAGACCCTTTTTTACCCTCATAATTATCAATATGTATTATATGCTGCACACAATCAGTCAGGTTATCTGATATTAAATGTGTTAGTAGCCAATATGGCATTTAAACATGTATTATTATCATCATTATTAATAATACGGTCTCGAAAGATGTCTCGCTCTGCTCTTGTTTCACCGAGTTAAATTAGCAAACATCTAATCATGTTCTGCTTCAATTAGTGAATGCTTGATTTTTATATGGTCTCCTTTTTTCGGCAAATGAATCCGGGGGGGGAATCACATGTTTTAGGGTCATTTTCAAAGACTGTTCAAAGTAAGTAAAGCAGTAAATAAACAGGTGAAATCAGCGTTGGTCTTTACAAAGCATTTTCTAATTCAAGACGTTAAAACTGGAGCAGAGTGAGACATCCTTTGAGCCAATGTCAAGAAAGAGGGTTTGCGTTAAAAACACACACATCAAGAAATGTGCTCAACAGAAGGCCTTCAAAACACACACACACACACACACACACACACACACACACACACACACACACACACACACACACACACACACACACACTCTGAGGCCTGTATCACTGCAGGCTGCACACCCTCCACATTAAACACAGCACGACAGCAACTGCCACCAACTGACACAACTGTAACTACAATGAAACTAAAACGCTGACTTTAGTTAAATGTATTAAATCAACACCTTTCACATTATGTTGCTTGAAGCCAATCATATTAAGTTCAACCTATTTGCAAACTTAATAGTATTGCTTCAACTAACCTAATATAGTTATGGGACATTGTATGACATGATACATAAAAGTCACACTCTCCCTCCAAGTTGCAAACATCGTCCGTCCTTCTCAGCCAGACACTCACTGACAGACATGCAGACACTCCCACTCAAACGCGTCAACACAAACATACAAATAAACAAGTCTCCCCCCCTCCCCCCTCTCTGCATCTTGCCCTCCACACCTTCCGGTCCCTCTCGGAATAAAAAGATGCCTTTCTCGGAAAACCTTGGCGTGCATTTCACGAAATCCCTCACCGCGCGTCTGCTCAACGCGTCTGATAGAAGTGCCGCTTAAAAAGCACCTATTGATCACGCAGACACTGAGCTATTTTCTCTCACGATAATGCATGCCTTGGCCTGTCAGCCTCACAGCGTGTGCGTGTGTAAGTGAGGATGCAGGTGTGCGTGTGTGTGTGTGTGTGTGTGTGTGGTGTGTCTCACAGCCGGAAAAGTGTGTCAGTCTCTCCAGCCGGTGTAACTCGGTGGGGGATCAAAGGCAGCAGGGCTTCTCTCTTTTTGCTTCCTTGGTTTTCCAGTCAGGTCGCCCCCCCACCCTCTTTGAAACCCCCCCCTCCTCCTCCTCCTCATCTCCTCCTCCTCCTCCTCCTCCTCCTCCTCCTCCTCCTCCTCCTCCTCCTCCTCCTCGTCTCTTGCATCTGGCTTCCCTCTCTCCTCCTCTTCCCAATTATTCCCTGATTTTCCTTCCTCGCTCGGCTGTTAAATCCACTCTGCATCCTTGTTTCCTCCTTCTCGTCCGCGGCTGCTTTCTTCCTCCTGCGTGGCGTCCATCCGAGGCGAGGCGAGGAGTGTGTGTGTGTGTACAGCCTCGTCCGACTCCCTTTCACTCCCTCTGCCTCCCTCTCCCTCTCTCTCCCTTCTCTCTTTAATCAGCATGTTAATAAGAAAGGTAACTAATCAATACATTCAATGGCCTGGCTTGGCGATTGATACCATCTCCATCCACCTCCCCCTCGCTCTCCGCTGCTAAACACACACACAGTGACACACACAGTGACACACACACACACACACACACACACACACACACACACACTGCCATGGGTGCAGGGGCCCTCAGTGGCCATTTAGTCGAGTCACTTTATTTAGAAAGCACATTTGAAAGCACAGATGCAGAACACACACTGTGCGGACGCAGGCCACACACAGAGGATTACAAAAGGATGCAGGACTTGAGGATTTGAAGTGTGGACGCTCTGTCAGAGGAGACAGCAACGGTTTCATTCCCTTAGCGTTTCTCTTTGCTGCAAGACTGTCGTCAACAGAAAAACAGCAGCACTGGTCGTTTGTGCGAACGCCTTAAAAACCCCTCGCGTACCAGACGAGGACATCTTGTGGCCATGCAGATAATGGCAGAAGCAAAGATGTGTGACGCGGCTTCTTCACGGGAGTTCTGGTTCGATGGATGTGTCAGAAACGCGAAAGGCTTCGGTGTTATGTTCAGTCAATGCTGGTTTCCCCTGACCTTTGACCTTTAGATGGTTGTGAAACCATAGCAACAACACACCACATATATTTAATACTTTTCCAACGGTTCGATACGTCATTCTCTTTACCTCAAGTATTGTTGTGGCAGCGGAACGTATATACATCATTCTTGTGACGACCGTTTCAGAAGGAGCTGTCAATCGAAACATGTTGTCTTTTTGGTTTCTGTCTCAATCATATAAGTCTTAAGAGAAGTCGCTGATGGTGCGTCGAGACCTTCTACACAGGAGTCTCCATGAGTCGAAAAACAGTACAAGGCTTTGATTGTTGCTTTTCAACGTTAGACCTGGAGAAAGATACTCGGAGCCACGATGCAAAAACATTTGTATGGCGTTCTTCCTTCCTTAACATCAACCGAATAGTTGTGGTAGCAGTAGATCGTAGTCATCAGTTTTGTAACGGTCATTTGTTCGAGAAGGCATTGACAAACGAGATGTTGTCTTTGAGAAGTTATTGGTTTCAGTCTGACACAGAGAAGGATGGTGACCCAAACCGTGGTTCAAAAGGAATACAAGGCGTTGACAATGTTTTCTTACGAAGTCAGACGCGGTTTCTTTTGATGACGACTGTCCGACTCTTACGTTAGGCCTGGAGAAATATACTCCTGTCCTCGATGCGGGACAATAATTGAACACGTTTATCTTCTTTCCTTAACCTCAACCCAATAGTTGTTGTGGCAGCCGATCATATTCATCATGTTTCTAAGTGTTACTGTTTTAAAAGGAAATGACAAGAGGTTTTCAGTGTGTGGAACAAACGGATTTCTTTGTTGGACGATCCTACAGATTGTGGACAATACTTTGAGACGATTCGAAAGGTCAGAAATGTAAGACGGTTCCTTTGAAAATCTAAAACGCAAACAGTACAATTTAAAAAAGAATGCTATTCCAGACAAACGGAAGTCATGTGATCTTTCGCTTTGGTGCAAATAAGAAGTCAAGCAGCTACAAGGAAGACTTCCAATACCAATATGCTGGAATGCTACATGTAGAAATCTGAGTGAAATACAAAATGGTGAATATCTTTCTCCTGGTCTCGGGGCCACAGGATAGACTTGATTTTGGAAACTGTCCACAGCTGAAGGGAACGGGATCGAACTGTCAAACAGATTTGCTTCTCAAAGCTAAGATCCGTATCAAAAATGACACGATATTTTTGGCAGAAGAGGTAACACACTCGGCCAACTTGTCAAGGACTCCGGTTGCTGCCATGTTTGAGTCCTTGAGGCCAAACACGAGAATATTTCCTATCAAATCAAATGTTTAGGACACGTTTCCTTTTATCTCCTCTTTCACTCTTTCTCCAGCCGCGCAGACCTTAAATCTTTCCATTTGAAAACCTCGGTTGCCAGTTGCTGTTAAAGGTATGTTGATATCTGGCCAGGGAGGTCCATGCAGCCCTGGAGGGCGAGAGATAGTTTGAAATCACAAGAGACGGGAATATTTAAGAGCTGAATACTCGCACAGCTTAGGGCTGCAAACACAGAAACATCTCGCCTTGTACCAAAGCAAACATCCACTTCTATCTCCCTCTCTCTCCCTCTCTCTCTCTCTGTCTGTCTCTCTCCCCAATAGTATTAATAGATAGGAGGGAGGAAAACACACAAGTGCTCACAGAGACACATAAGTCCTCCGTCCTCGGGATATGGAACTCCAGCAGACATGAAACCGCTCCTTGTGAGGAGGACATGAGAGGCATGGCACGGGATGAAGGGAAATCCTGCATCCAGGAAGAACACAAGCGAACGCCAGAAAGCAAGGTGGCCTTTCAGGGTTTCTCCCCGTGACCCTCGACACACACACACACACACACACACACACACACACACACGCACACACACACACACACACACACACACACACACACACACACACACACACACACACGCACATGCACACACACACAACACACACACGCACGCACACACACACACACACACACACACACACACACACACACACACACACACACACACACCATGTATACATCACTGCAGGGGACATTACATTGACTTACATGCATTTCCTGGAGACTTATCCTAACCTTAACCACAACCAACACATGCCTAACCCTTATCCTAACCCTAACCAAGTCTTCACCCTAAAATTAATGATCCCCTTATGGAGACCTCCATTGTGTCCCCATAAGGGAGGCGAGTCCCCACACAGATTTAGGTCCCAACAAGTATAGTAATGCTAGGCCACACACACACACACACACACACACACACACACACACACACACACACACGCACGCACACACACACACACACACACACACACGCACACACACACACACACACACACACACACACACACACACACACACACACACACACGCACACACACCTCCCACCCCCTTCTTCTTCTTCTTCTTCTTCTTCTTCTTCTTCTTCTTCTTCTTCTTCTTCTTCTTCTTCTTCTTCTTCTTCTTCTTCTTCTTCTTCTTCTTCTTCTTCTTCTTCTTCTTCTTCTTCTTCTTCTTCTTCTTCTTCTTCTCCTCTTTTGCCCTGCGTATCATTTTTCACTCGCGCAGTGGAACAATCGATATGTAGAAAAGCGCGACGGCCTCATGTATCATCGTGGAATATGTGGTATAGATTATGGCCAGTTCATGTTTACAGTATTTTTCTTTCGCACGATGCCGGGGTCACCGACGGTTTGCGAGAAGCCGGCATTCAGGGAGAATTTATTCTGCCCTCAGATTGAAGGTTTAAAGTGTTTCATCATTTCACAGAGAATATCGTAGGACTGAAAATATATATTCTTTTACGAGGGGAGGTCTGGTCATGAGTCATACTTTAATAAAAAAGCTGTAAAATGTACTTCTGGCTGTAATCAGTTCGTCACCCTCGGTGTCGTCTTTATGAATGTGGGGATATACATATGAAATGAACAATGTCTCTTTTTACGAGCCCTTACAAGTCGTTACAGAATACTTGACAGAACTATGACAATACATTTCTGCAATGTACTCAATTGTTCATTTGAGTAAATTGCTTTGGTCGTGTGTTTTTACTGTGATTGTAAAAACCTCGACATCCCTCATCTTCAAATTTAGGCGATATGTTTCGGGGCAATGACTATTTGAAAAGCCCCTTTGTTTGTCAAATCAATATGTTCGTATATGGTGTAACGGCCCCTCTGAAACCACATCGGCGTCATCAATATTTCTCAAGGAATCTAATTTTTGCGGGAAACTCCACGGCCTGAAAACCGCTCACACGATCTCGATAGAAAACCAATCAAGTTGGCTGTTTTCCAATTCCACCTCGCATGTCATAAACATACATAACGCCGTGATCGCAGGCGAGGAGGACGAACAAAGATGGCGGACGGCTCTCTCCTCTCCCATATTATCTTCCTCTGCCTCCCTCTCCTCTCGCTGGTCTCTCCCTGCGATCCGAGGTCCAGTTTTCATCGCATTATCTGCATGTCCGGAGCGTCCCAGAGGGGCTGCAGATGACCAGCTGACCCTCAGCGCTGCTGTCACCCTTCATCACCCCACTCTCCATCTTGGATGATGTGGTCACCTAGCAACCGGGGCCAGGGTTCGCCGCTCGTGGACCAGAGGCTATTGGGAAATCAATCGATACGCCTCGGCCCAACCTAGCTGCCTTCCTGGCTGCCTGGCTGGCTGGCTGGCTGACTCCCCCTCCTCCCCTCTCACACTACACCCCCCCCCTTCTCCCTTGTTATGTCCAAATGAAGACGATGCAGTTCTCACTTTTCCACACCTCGCTGTATGTGGATATCCTGTTACAGGGAAAGAAATGCCTCTGCTTGCCAGGGGGCTCGCAGCTCTCCCGGCTGATGTATCTGTCCTGTCAACCGCCTCCATTTCCACCAATGTTTGGATTGAGAGGCGGAGAGACAGCAATTAATCAAATTTCAGAGGAGGATTTCTTTCCTCTATCGCCGTATCGGCCACGAAGAAGTGCTGACCAAAGATTACACTGGTGCGCAATTGCAGCCCGTTCCACATTTATGAATTTCTTTCAGCACGTTGTGGAGCACTCTGGTGGTTTCAGAGCAATAACTCCACCACTCCAATCCTCCCTTGGCTCATCCTTTGGATCATATCCACATGGCGGGTCCATGCGAATCTAATTAGAAACCTATCAGACATGAACGCAAAGATCACTTTCATTAGCAGAACAATGATAAATGTTAAAGGGATTACAAAATCAGGCCCAAAAAATAAAGACGAGATTTTTTTTTTAAGCTCGTAGAAACCATCCAGAAGGTCAGATCTATTTATTATGGAGGTTCCCCCCACAACCTTTACAATCAGGCCGGGGTCAGCCACCCTTGATCCCCCCTCAGACCACATTGGGAGGAGGGGGAGAAAAAAAAATTCGATCACCTTAAACAGTTTAAGACAGAAGGCACGGGGACAAGGAGTGGATGATGAAAGGGTGGGGGAGGAAAGTGGGTGGAGGAGGAAGAAAGGAGGGGCGGAGAAGGAGGAGGGGGTGAGGTTAGCACTGACAACAAACCAGTGCTAATCTGTTCCCCGATCAGAGCCATCAAACTGAACGGCTCAGCGAAAAGAGAATCTGGTGGTCCATCTGGACTGCTGCGTGACCCCCACCGCTCACCTTTGACCCTTGAGCGAGTCCACTTGCAGCACGGCAGATATTCAGAGTATAGTCATTTTCTGTAGGAGATGGAGAGGCGGCACCAGACGACGGCCATTTGAAGAATCGATGAGTGGGACTGTGAGAAACAACACTTTTAGTTATCAATGGAGGAAGGCTTTCTATTTCTATTACGCCTCTAGTAGCACTTTGGGATTACCAATAACATGTATCATTATTATTATTATTATTATTAGTAACGCCAAACCAACTAAGGTTGAAGCTTCTCAAATCTTACTATTGCTTATCGGACGACTACAAGTTAAGACGTTTGACGCTGACCCCTGGAAATTCATTTTGTTGTACTTTTCCGGACAGATTATCAAACAAAATAAATATATAGGTATCATCGGCACGACCCAACCTCCAGTGAAAGATGCATATCTGCAGTCCATCGATGAACCAGAGCATTTGAGTATCACTGGTCTATTGTTTCAACATACTTTAATTATGTTCCTCGCATGTCATGTTGTTGTCAGGCTGAAAGGTGCTCTATAAATAAAGTGCATTATTATTATTATTATTATTATTATGATGTAACAGCAGATCCCCGATGCACTTGACGCCAAACAACAGGCAGCTGCATCACCCCAATCCCCCCCCCCCCCCTTTCCCAACTCTCAGCCTGACAGACTTCTTGACTTTGTGTTGTCGTCCATCCCTGTAACCGAAGAAGAGGATGCTCAGATCCCCAGATGGTCGTCCAGCACGTGGCTGGAGGTGGGCCGTGAAATGACCCCCCAGCTGGACACTGTGGCCAGGTCA
Source organism: Chaenocephalus aceratus (assembly GCA_023974075.1). Taxonomy (NCBI): domain Eukaryota; kingdom Metazoa; phylum Chordata; class Actinopteri; order Perciformes; family Channichthyidae; genus Chaenocephalus; species Chaenocephalus aceratus. The sequence continues at coordinate 18,713 of JAMFTG010001835.1, forward strand.
CTGATCTCTGAGCCTCCCCTGACCCCCCCCCCCCCCCTTCTCCTCCTATTTTAGAGCCAGCTGCCATCGCTGCACTCCTATCCTAATGGTGTTGGATCAGCCCCCGAACAGCTCCCCTCCTTTACGACCCCCACATCAGCGGCGAGTGTCCAGCTGCCCTCCTCAGATCTCACACGGCACTCTAACTTTTATCTGTGTTTTTATTTTAATGTTTCTTTGCTTCGTAACGCCATTTTCTTCAAGGTCCCCTGTTACACTGTTTTTCATCAATATCACAGGTCTCAGATATATACAGAGCCTGTCTCTGATTGGCTGAAACACCAAACAGATCATTGCAGCATTACCCATAATCCCCTCTGTTTCAGCCCTGTTTCCAAAGTGCTGATTCTCTGTCTGTTACTTTAGATGAAAACAAGGAGCCCCTCCCCACGCCCCTCTGAGAGAGATCTGGTTACAAAGAACTCAATGGTGCTCTAGGAGGAGATTCAGGTGATAAGGGGGGGGGGGGGGTTACCTTGGTTGCTGATTGGCTAATGGTTACACAAGACAACACATCGTTATGACATCACAAAGTGGCCAAAATCTGATCAGCTCATTTTCAGACAGGTTTTTATAGAAATGGATCAAAAAGAGAGAAAATCTTTGTTCCTGAAACTTTCAGAGTCTCTTTCCACAGAGGGGACACATGTTGATGGAGAAGAGACATGAAGAAGAGGGGACACATGTTGATGTAGAAGAGACATGAAGAAGAGGGGACACATGTTGATGTAGAAGAGACATGAAGAAGAGGGGACACATGTTGATGGAGAAGAGACATGAAGAAGAGGGGACACATGTTGATGTAGAAGAGACATGAAGAAGAGGGGACACCTGTTGATGTAGAAGAGACATGAAGAAGAGGGGACACATGTTGATGTAGAAGAGACATGAAGAAGAGGGGACACGTGTTGATGTAGAAGAGACATGAAGAAGAGGGGACACATGTTGATGTAGAAGAGACATGAAGGAGAGGGGACACATGTTGATGTAGAAGAGACATGAAGAAGAGAGGACACGTGTTGATGTAGAAGAGACATGCAGAAGAGGGGACACGTGTTGATGTAGAAGAGACATGAAGAAGAGGGGACACATGTTGATGTAGAAGAGACATGAAGAAGAGGGGACACATGTTGATGGAGAAGAGACATGAAGAAGAGGGGACACGTGTTGATGTAGAAGAGACATGAAGAAGAGGGGACACGTGTTGATGTAGAAGAGACATGAAGAAGAGGGGACACGTGTTGATGTAGAAGAGACATGAAGAAGAGGGGACACGTGTTGATGTAGAAGAGACATGAAGAAGAGGGGACACATGTTGATGTAGAAGAGACATGAAGGAGAGGGGACACATGTTGATGTAGAAGAGACATGGAGAAGAGGGGACACATGCTGATGTAGAAGAGACATGAGGAAGAGGGGACACATGTTGATGTAGAAGAGACATGAAGAAGAGGGGACACATGTTGATGTAGAAGAGACATGAAGAAGAGGGGACACATGTTGATGTAGAAGAGACATGAGGAAGAGGGGACACATGTTGATGTAGAAGAGACATGAAGAAGAGGGGACACATGTTGATGTAGAAGAGACATGAAGAAGAGGGGACACATGTTGATGTAGAGGAGACATGAAGAAGAGGGGACACATGTTGATGTAGAAGAGACATGAGGAAGAGGGGACACATGTTGATGTAGTAGAGACATGGAGAAGAGGGGACACATGTTGATGTAGAAGAGACATGAAGAAGAGGGGACACATGTTGATGAAGAAGAGACATGAAGAAGAGGGGACACATGTTGATGAAGAAGAGACATGGAGAAGAGGGGACACATGTTGATGTAGAAGAGACATGAAGAAGAGGGGACACATGTTGATGTAGAAGAGACATGAAGAAGAGGGGACACATGTTGATGTAGAAGAGACACGAAGAAGAGGGGACACATGTTGATGTAGAAGAGACATGAAGAAGAGGGGACACATGTTGATGTAGAAGAGACACGAAGAAGAGGGGACACATGTTGATGAAGAAGAGACATGGAGAAGAGGGGACACATGTTGATGTAGAAGAGACATGGAGAAGAGGGGACACATGTTGATGTAGAAGAGACGTGGAGAAGAGGGGACACATGTTGATGTAGAAGAGACGTGGAGAAGAGGGGACACATGTTGATGTAGAAGAGACGTGAAGAAGAGGGGACACATGTTGATGTAGAAGAGACATGAAGAAGAGGGGACACATGTTGATGTAGAAGAGACATGGAGAAGAGGGGACACATGTTGATGTATAAGAGACATGAAGGAGAGGGGGACACATGTTGATGTAGAAGAGACATGAAGAAGAGGGGACACATGTTGATGTAGAAGAGACATGAAGAAGAGGGGACACGTGTTGATGTAGAAGAGACATGAAGAAGAGGGGACACGTGTTGATGTAGAAGAGACTGAAGAGAGGGACACATGTGATGTAAAGAGACATGAAGAAGAGGGGACACGTGTTGATGTGGGAAGAGACATGAAGAAGAGGGGACACGTGTTGATGTAGAAGAGACATGAAGAAGAGGGGACACATGTTGATGTGGAAGAGACATGAAGAAGAGGGGACACGTGTTGATGTAGAAGAGACATGAAGAAGAGGGGGACACGTGTTGATGTAGAAGAGACATGAAGAAGAGGGGACACGTGTTGATGTAGAAGAGACATGAAGGAGAGGGGACACATGTTGATGTGGAAGAGACATGAAGGAGAGGGGACACGTGTTGATGTAGAAGAGACATGAAGAAGAGGGGACACGTGTTGATGTAGAAGAGACATAAGAAGAGGGACACGTGTTGATGTAGAAGAGACATGAAGAAGAGGGGACACGTGTTGATGTAGAAGAGACATGAAGAAGAGGGGACACATGTTGATGTGGAAGAGACATGAAAGAAGAGGGGACACATGTTGATGTGGAAGAGACATGAAGGAGAGGGGACACGTGTTGATGTAGAAGAGACATGAAGAAGAGGGGACACGTGTTGATGTAGAAGAGACATGAAGAAGAGGGGACACGTGTTGATGTAGAAGAGACATGAAGAAGAGGGGACACGTGTTGATGTAGAAGAGACATGAAGAAGAGGGGACACGTGTTGATGTGGAAGAGACATGAAGAAGAGGGGACACGTGTTGATGTGGAAGAGACATGAAGAAGAGGGGACACGTGTTGATGTAGAAGAGACATGAAGAAGAGGGGACACATGTTGATGTGGAAGAGACATGAAGAAGAGGGGACACATGTTGATGTAGAAGAGACATGGAGAAGAGGGGACACGTGTTGATGTAGAAGAGACATGAAGAAGAGGGGACACGTGTTGATGTAGAAGAGACATGAAGAAGAGGGGACACGTGTTGATGTAGAAGAGACATGAAGAAGAGGGGACACATGTTGATGTGGAAGAGACATGAAGGAGAGGGGACACATGTTTGATGTAGAAGAGACATGAGAAGAGGGGACACGTGTTGATGTAGAAGAGACATGGAGAAGAGGGGACACGTGTTTGATGTAGAAAGAGACATGAAGAAGAGGGGACACGTGTTGATGTAGAAGAGACATGAAGAAGAGGGGACACGTGTTGATGTAGAAGAGACATGAAGAAGAGGGGACACATGTTGATGTGGAAGAGACATGAAGGAGAGGGGACACATGTTGATGTAGAAGAGACATGAAGAAGAGGGGACACATGTTGATGTAGAAGAGACATGAAGAAGAGGGGACACATGTTGATGTAGAAGAGACATGAAGAAGAGGGGACACGTGTTGATGTAGAAGAGACATGAAGAAGAGGGGACACATGTTGATGTGGAAGAGACATGAAGAAGAGGGGACACATGTTGATGTGGAAGAGACATGAAGAAGAGGGGACACGTGTTGATGTAGAAGAGACATGAAGAAGAGGGACACATGTTGATGTGGAAGAGACATGAAGAAGAGGGGACACATGTTGATGTAGAAGAGACATGAAGAAGAGGGGACACATGTTGATGAAGAAGAGACATGGAGAAGAGGGGACACATGTTGATGTAGAAGAGACATGGAGAAGAGGGGACACATGTTGATGTAGAAGAGACGTGGAGAAGAGGGGACACATGTTGATGTAGAAGAGACGTGGAGAAGAGGGGACACATGTTGATGTAGAAGAGACGTGAAGAAGAGGGGACACATGTTGATGTAGAAGAGACATGAAGAAGAGGGGACACATGTTGATGTAGAAGAGACATGGAGAAGAGGGGGACACATGTTGATGTATAAGAGACATGAAGGAGAGGGGACACATGTTGATGTAGAAGAGACATGAAGAAGAGGGGACACATGTTGATGTAGAAGAGACATGAAGAAGAGGGGACACGTGTTGATGTAGAAGAGACATGAAGAAGAGGGGACACGTGTTGATGTAGAAGAGACATGAAGAAGAGGGGACACGTGTTGATGTAGAAGAGACATGAAGAAGAGGGACACATGTTGATGTAGAAGAGACATGAAGAAGAGGGGACACGTGTTGATGTAGAAGAGACATGAAGAAGAGGGGACACATGTTGATGTGGAAGAGACATGAAGGAGAGGGGACACATGTTGATGTAGAAGAGACATGAAGAAGAGGGGACACGTGTTGATGTAGAAGAGACATGAAGAAGAGGGGACACGTGTTGATGTAGAAGAGACATGAAGAAGAGGGGACACGTGTTGATGTAGAAGAGACATGAAGAAGAGGGGACACATGTTGATGTGGAAGAGACATGAAGAAGAGGGGACACATGTTGATGTGGAAGAGACATGAAGGAGAGGGGACACATGTTGATGTAGAAGAGACATGAAGAAGAGGGGACACGTGTTGATGTAGAAGAGACATGAAGAAGAGGGGACACGTGTTGATGTAGAAGAGACATGAAGAAGAGGGGACACGTGTTGATGTAGAAGAGACATGAAGAAGAGGGGACACATGTTGATGTGGAAGAGACATGAAGAAGAGGGGACACGTGTTGATGTGGAAGAGACATGAAGAAGAGGGGACACGTGTTGATGTAGAAGAGACATGAAGAAGAGGGGACACATGTTGATGTGGAAGAGACATGAAGAAGAGGGGACACGTGTTGATGTAGAAGAGACATGGAGAAGAGGGGACACGTGTTGATGTAGAAGAGACATGAAGAAGAGGGGACACGTGTTGATGTAGAAGAGACATGAAGAAGAGGGGACACGTGTTGATGTAGAAGAGACATGAAGAAGAGGGGACACATGTTGATGTGGAAGAGACATGAAGGAGAGGGGACACATGTTGATGTAGAAGAGACATGAAGAAGAGGGGACACATGTTGATGTAGAAGAGACATGGAGAAGAGGGGACACGTGTTGATGTAGAAGAGACATGAAGAAGAGGGGACACGTGTTGATGTAGAAGAGACATGAAGAAGAGGGACACGTGGACCGTTGATTAGAGACTAGAAGAGGGGACACATGTTGATGTGGAAGAGACATGAAGGAGAGGGGACACATGTTGATGTAGAAGAGACATGAAGAAGAGGGGACACATGTTGATGTAGAAGAGACATGAAGAAGAGGGGACACATGTTGATGTAGAAGAGACATGAAGAAGAGGGGACACGTGTTGATGTAGAAGAGACATGAAGAAGAGGGGACACATGTTGATGTGGAAGAGACATGAAGAAGAGGGGACACATGTTGATGTGGAAGAGACATGAGAAGAGGGGACACGTGTTGATGTAGAAGAGACATGAAGAAGAGGGGACACATGTTGATGTGGAAGAGACATGAAGAAGAGGGGACACATGTTGATGTGGAAGAGACATGAAGAAGAGGGGACACATGTTGATGTGGAAGAGACATGAAGAAGAGGGGACACATGTTGATGTAGAAGAGACATGAAGAAGAGGGGACACATGTTGATGTGGAAGAGACATGAAGGAGAGGGGACACATGTTGATGTAGAAGAGACATGAAGAAGAGGGGACACATGTTGATGTAGAAGAGACATGAAGAAGAGGGGACACATGTTGATGTAGAAGAGACATGAAGAAGAGGGGACACGTGTTGATGTAGAAGAGACATGAAGAAGAGGGGACACATGTTGATGTGGAAGAGACATGAAGAAGAGGGGACACATGTTGATGTGGAAGAGACATGAAGAGAGGGGACACGTGTTGATGTAGAAGAGACATGAAGAAGAGGGGACACATGTTGATGTGGAAGAGACATGAAGAAGAGGGGACACATGTTGATGTGGAAGAGACATGAAGAAGAGGGGACACATGTTGATGTGGAAGAGACATGAAGGAGAGGGGACTTTTATTTTGTAAAGCACTTTGAATTGCCTGGTGTTGAAATGTGCTATATAAATAAACGTGCCTCCTCCCCTCCATCCCCTCCTCCCCTCCTCCCCTCCTCTCCTCCTCCCTCCTCCTCCCCTCCTCCTCTCCTCCCCTCCTCCCCTCCTCTCCCTGAATCCACTGGCCTTTCACTGGACACAGGAAAGCCTGGAGGGGGGGGGGCAGAGTGTAAAAGGATGGGCTTGTCTGATTCCCCCCCCCCCCATTCCTGTAACAGTTGTGATTTATCATGTCTGGAATCAGAGGTGGAAGAAAGTACTCAGATCTTGTACTTGAGTAAAAGTAGAAGTACTCAGAATGTTGTACTTGAGTAAAAGTAGAAGTACTCAGATCTTGTACTTGAGTAAAAGTAGAAGTACTCAGATCTTGTACTTGAGTAAGAGTAGAAGTACTCAGATCTTGTACTTGAGTAAAAGTAGAAGTACTCAGATGTTGTACTTGAGTAAAAGTAGAAGTACTCAGATGTTGTACTTGAGTAAAAGTAGAAGTACTCAGATGTTGTACTTGAGTAAAAGTAGAAGTACTCAGATCTTGTACTTGAGTAAAAGTAGAAGTACTCAGATCTTGTACTTGAGTAAGAGTAGAAGTACTCAGATCTTGTACTTGAGTAAAAGTAGAAGTACTCAGGTCTTGTACTTGAGTAAAAGTAGAAGTACTCAGATCTTGTACTTGAGTAAAAGTAGAAGTACTCAGGTCTTGTACTTGAGTAAAAGTAGAAGTACTCAGATCTTGTACTTGAGTAAAAGTAGAAGTACTCAGGTCTTGTTCTTGAGTAAAAGTAGAAGTACTCAGATCTTGTTCTTGAGTAAAAGTAGAAGTACTCAGATCTTGTACTTGAGTAAAAGTAGAAGTACTCAGATCTTGTACTTGAGTTAAAGTAGAAATACTCAGCTCTTGTATTTGAGTAAAAGTAGAAGTACTCAGATCTTGTACTTGAGTTAAAGTAGAAATACTCAGATCTTGTATTTGAGTAAAAGTAGAAGTACTCAGATCTTGTACTTGAGGTAAAGTAGAAATACTCAGATCTTGTATTTGAGTAAAAGTAGAAGTACTCAGATCTTGTACTTGAGTTAAAGTAGAAATACTCAGGTCTTGTTCTTGAGTAAAAGTAGAAGTACTCAGATCTTGTTCTTGAGTAAAAGTAGAAGTACTCAGATCTTGTACTTGAGTAAAAGTAGAAGTACTCAGATCTTGTACTTGAGTTAAAGTAGAAATACTCAGATCTTGTATTTGAGTAAAAGTAGAAGTACTCAGATCTTGTACTTGAGTTAAAGTAGAAATACTCAGATCTTGTATTTGAGTAAAAGTAGAAGTACTCAGATCTTGTACTTGAGTTAAAGTAGAAATACTCAGGTCTTGTTCTTGAGTAAAAGTAGAAGTACTCAGATCTTGTTCTTGAGTAAAAGTAGAAGTACTCAGATCTTGTACTTGAGTAAAAGTAGAAGTACTCAGATCTTGTACTTGAGTTAAAGTAGAAATACTCAGATCTTGTATTTGAGTAAAAGTAGAAGTACTCAGATCTTGTACTTGAGTTAAAGTAGAAATACTCAGATCTTGTATTTGAGTAAAAGTAGAAGTACTCAGATCTTGTACTTGAGTTAAAGTAGAAATACTCAGATCTTGTATTTGAGTAAAAGTAGAAGTACTCAGATCTTGTACTTGAGTAAAAGTAGAAGTACTCAGATCTTGTACTTGAGTAAAAGTAGAAGTACTCAGATCTTGTACTTGAGTTAAAGTAGAAATACTCAGATCTTGTATTTGAGTAAAAGTAGAAGTACTCAGATCTTGTACTTGAGTTAAAGTAGAAATACTCAGATCTTGTATTTGAGTAAAAGTAGAAGTACTCAGATCTTGTACTTGAGTTAAAGTAGAAATACTCAGATCTTGTTCTTGAGTAAAAGTACTCAGATCTTGTACTTGAGTAAAAGTAGAAGTACTCAGATCTTGTACTTGAGTTAAAGTAGAAATATTCAGATCTTGTATTTGAGTAAAGTAGAAGTACTCAGATCTTGTACTTGAGTTAAAGTAGAAATACTCAGATCTTGTATTTGAGTAAAAGTAGAAGTACTCAGATCTTGTACTTGAGGAAAAGTAGAAGTACTCAGATCTTGTACTTGAGTTAAAGTAGAAATACTCAGATCTTGTTCTTGAGTAAAAGTACTCAGATCTTGTACTTGAGTAAAAGTAGAAGTACTCAGATCTTGTACTTGAGTTAAAGTAGAAATATTCAGATCTTGTATTTGAGTAAAAGTAGAAGTACTCAGATCTTGTACTTGAGTTAAAGTAGAAATACTCAGATCTTGTATTGAGTAAAAGTAGAAGTACTCAGATCTTGTACTTGAGGAAAAGTAGAAGTACTCAGATCTTGTACTTGAGTTAAAGTAGAAATACTCAGATCTTGTATTTGAGTTAAAGTAGAAATATTCAGATCTTGTATTTGAGTAAAGTAGAAGTACTCAGATCTTGTACTTGAGTTAAAGTAGAAATACTCAGATCTTGTATTTGAGTAAAAGTAGAAGTACTCAGATCTTGTACTTGAGTAAAAGTAGAAGTACTCAGATCTTGTACTTGAGTTAAAGTAGAAATACTCAGATCTTGTACTTGAGTAAAAGTAGAAGTACTCAGATCTTGTACTTGAGTAAGAGTAGAAGTACTCAGATCTTGTACTTGAGTAAAAGTAGAAGTACTCAGGTCTTGTACTTGAGTAAAAGTAGAAGTACTCAGATCTTGTACTTGAGTAAAAGTAGAAGTACTCAGGTCTTGTTCTTGAGTAAAAGTAGAAGTACTCAGATCTTGTTCTTGAGTAAAAGTAGAAGTACTCAGATCTTGTACTTGAGTAAAGTAGAAGTACTCAGATCTTGTACTTGAGTAAGAGTAGAAGTACTCAGATCTGTACTTGAGTAAAAGTAGAAGTACTCAGGTCTTGTTCTTGAGTAAAAGTAGAAGTACTCAGATCTTGTTCTTGAGTAAAAGTAGAAGTACTCAGATCTTGTTCTTGAGTAAAAGTAGAAGTACTCAGATCTTGTACTTGAGTAAAAGTAGAAGTACTCAGATCTTGTACTTGAGTTAAAGTAGAAATACTCAGATCTTGTATTTGAGTAAAAGTAGAAGTACTCAGATCTTGTACTTGAGTTAAAGTAGAAATACTCAGATCTTGTATTTGAGTAAAAGTAGAAGTACTCAGATCTTGTACTTGAGTTAAAGTAGAAATACTCAGGTCTTGTTCTTGAGTAAAAGTAGAAGTACTCAGATCTTGTTCTTGAGTAAAAGTAGAAGTACTCAGATCTTGTACTTGAGTAAAAGTAGAAGTACTCAGATCTTGTACTTGAGTTAAAGTAGAAATACTCAGATCTTGTATTTGAGTAAAAGTAGAAGTACTCAGATCTTGTACTTGAGTTAAAGTAGAAATACTCAGATCTTGTATTTGAGTAAAAGTAGAAGTACTCAGATCTTGTACTTGAGTTAAAGTAGAAATACTCAGATCTTGTATTTGAGTAAAAGTAGAAGTACTCAGATCTTGTACTTGAGTAAAAGTAGAAGTACTCAGATCTTGTACTTGAGTAAAAGTAGAAGTACTCAGATCTTGTACTTGAGTTAAAGTAGAAATACTCAGATCTTGTATTTGAGTAAAAGTAGAAGTACTCAGATCTTGTACTTGAGTTAAAGTAGAAATACTCAGATCTTGTATTTGAGTAAAAGTAGAAGTACTCAGATCTTGTACTTGAGTTAAAGTAGAAATACTCAGATCTTGTTCTTGAGTAAAAGTACTCAGATCTTGTACTTGAGTAAAAGTAGAAGTACTCAGATCTTGTACTTGAGTTAAAGTAGAAATATTCAGATCTTGTATTTGAGTAAAAGTAGAAGTACTCAGATCTTGTACTTGAGTTAAAGTAGAAATACTCAGATCTTGTATTTGAGTAAAAGTAGAAGTACTCAGATCTTGTACTTGAGTAAAAGTAGAAGTACTCAGATCTTGTACTTGAGTTAAAGTAGAAATACTCAGATCTTGTATTTGAGTAAAAGTAGAAGTACTCAGATCTTGTACTTGAGTTAAAGTAGAAGTACCAGAGTGTAGGAATACTCTGTTAGTAAAAGTCCTGCATTCAAAATGTTCCTCAAGTGAAAGTAGAAAGTATTCTCATCTAAATATAGTGAAAGACAGTAAAAGTAGTCGTTGTGCAGATTGGTCCATTTCAGAATAATATATATGATATGTTTATAATGATTGATCATGAAAGTGTCCTCAAAGTTGGTGAAGGTGCAGCTAGTCTGAAGTACTTTGTAGACTGCAGGGTAGCTGGTGGATTCACTCCAGGTGGAACTAAAGTCTGATTTAACACTTGGTTAGATTTCACATCATTCATCCACATCTGTGAAGTAACTAAAGGTATTAATACATGTAGTGGAGTAGAAGTACACGATGTACCTCTGAACTGTAGTGGAGTAGAAATACAAAACAGCATTAAATTGAAATACTGGCCTAAAGTGGCCTTTCACTGGACACAGGAGAGCCTGGGGGGGGGGGGGGGCAGAGTGTAAAAGGATGGGCTTGTCTGATCCCCCCCCCCCAAACCCACCCCTGTAACAGATAGGAAGAGGGGCAGATGAGAGAAATAGCCACGAGGACGGGCCATGGCCACAGAGGCATGACATTGACACGGAGCAAAGAAAAGAACCTTTTAACCATAAAAGTGGAATAGTCGCCTCTGGAAATCGGAGGCGACAGTAAATGTGTTGTGAGTGCCTGGGTGTCTCACTCATTGTCCCCCATTACATGTCCCATGGAGTGAAGGAGAAAAGAGGGTGGGGGGGGGGGCACAGAGGCACCAACTAGATGGGCAGAGAGAGAGGGGGCGATGCCTAAAAGCTTTCTGGGTGACACACGGGAAAATACTGTTCAATCCAAAGATCCAAAGGTTTTATCGTCATACTCACGAAGCTACAGTTTAGAAATGGCAACGAGAATCTTCTGACCTGGTGTTCAGTAGCTTTCATTGAACAACTACAATTCAAAATGGAACTTAAGTACACGCTAATAAGTAAGTCTACTTTACACCACTGACTAGAATACATCTCTACGGGGAACCCTGGTTGTATATCGACTTTCCTTGCACTATTTCTATTCTATTTTATTTGTATTTACTTGCACTATTTTAACTTGTGTATCTGTTGTATTGTGGTGCGCTGTTGGAGGAGCCTTTCATTGATATATCTACGCCAGACGTGCCCAGTACGTCGACCGCGGCCAATGCTGGTGGATCGCGAGTCATTCATAAAAAAAAAATGGCCTTGTACTTATACAGGTACAACGAGATGAGGAGTAGAGCTACTGCTTTTTTAAGGTGCCATAAAAACAAGAGACGTAGAACATTCAGGAGAAGACAACATACGAACAACAAGCATCCGTACTTCAATATGCAGATGAAGTCAAAGTTAAGGTGCAGGGATATATCGGTGTCAGTAAATATGTTTGAATGTGTATTGTGTCAGAGCAAGCTGGAGTTTCAGTGCAAATATTGCAAATACTGTTCGGTGTGTGCAGATAATGCGCCGCTGCTTCCAGAGAGCCTGGTACAGTTGGATGACTTGGCATTGGGGGGGGGGGGGGGGGGGGGGTTCGAGGGGGAGGGGGGTACGCCTCTGCCGGGCTGCCCACTGAGAGAGGGGGATTCTGGGTTCGCTTGCCTGGAGTAATGTCGATAAATCAATAGGACACACGTCACTGCAGGCCCAGAGAAGCCACATGAAACTGTCATTGATCGGCATGAGGTGGAGTGTGTATGGAGGGGGGGGGGAGAGAGGGGGGTAGAGAAAGGGGGAGGGATGGATGTGGAGGGGTTTGGGAGGGGTGAGGCAGTGGGGGAGGGAGAATCATCCAAGAAGCCCAAGGGGTCATCCTTTCCCCCTCTACTCCCTCTTGTATTTGTATTTACTTGCACTACTGTATCTGTTTTGATTGTGTTGGAGCAGCCTGTGACCCGAGGTGTTCCACTGACATATCCACGCCGTACCGTACCATACCATACCGTACCAGAGCATTCAATGGTATCAAGTCTGACATGTGACTTGCACCCCAGCAGCTCCATGTGTGACATCAACACGGACACACATCCAGACACAACACATGAAACACACACATTGAACATAACGGCTCGATCAGTGAGAGAAAAGCTGCTCGAAGAGCCGTCAGCGTGCTTCTGATCTGCTTGTAGCTATGATAAAAGCCTCGAGTCCTCTTCCTCCTGCTCCTCCTCCTCCTTCCTCATTCTTCCACCCTAACAATAGGCCAGTGGATGGATGGGGGGGGTCAAAGGTCAGTGGCCAGTGGCCCCTGAACAACACTGCAGAGCCACGTGCCCGTCGATAGCTCACTGTCACAGCCCACAGAACACTCAGGGCCTCTGGTGCACTGACTAGAACCAGAGGTGGGAGAAGTACTCAGACCTTGTACTTGAGTACAAGTAGAAGTACTCAGACCTTGTACTTGAGTACAAGTAGAAGTACTCAGACCTTGTACTTGAGTACAAGTAGAAGTACTCAGACCTTGTACTTGAGTACAAGTAGAAGTACTCAGATCTGTTCTTGAGTAAAGGTAGAAGTACTCAGATATTGTACTTGAGTAAAAGCAGAAGTACTCAGATCGTGTACTTGAGTAAAAGCAGAAGTACTCAGATATTGTACTTGAGTAAAAGCAGAAGTACTCAGATATTGTACTTGAGTAAAAGTAGAAGTACTCAGATATTTTACTTGAGTAAAAGTAGAAGTACTCTGATCTTGTACTTGAGTAAAAGTAGAAGTACTCAGATCTTGTACTTGAGTAAAGGTAGAAGTACTCAGATATTGTACTTGAGTAAAAGCAGAAGTACTCAGATTGTGTACTTGAGTAAAAGTAGAAGTACTCAGATATTGTACTTGAGTAAAAGTAGAAGTACTCTGATCTTGTACTTGAGTAAAAGTAGAAGTACTCAGATCTTGTACTTGAGTAAAATTAGAAGTACTCAGATCTTGTACTTGAGTAAAAGTAGAAGTACTCAGATCTTGTACTTGAGTAAAAGTAGAAGTACTCAGATATTGTACTTGAGTAAAAGCAGAAGTACTCAGATATTGTACTTGAGTAAAGCAGAAGTACTCAGATTGTGTACTTGAGTAAAAGCAGAAGTACTCAGATATTGTATTTGTGTAAAAGTAAAAGTACTCAGATCTTGTATTTGAGTAAAAGTAGAAGTACTTCCGATCTTGTACTTGAGTAAAAGTAGAAGTACTCAGATCTTGTATTTGTGTAACAGTAAAAGTACTCAGATCTTGTATTTGAGTAAAAGTAGAAGTACTCCGATCTTGTACTTGAGTAAAAGTAGAAGTACTCAGATCTTGTATTTGTGTAACAGTAAAAGTACTCAGATCTTGTATTTGAGTAAAAGTAGAAGTACTCCGATCTTGTACTTGAGTAAAAGTAGAAGTACTCAGATCTTGTACTTGAGTAAAAGTAAAATTACTCAGATCTTGTACTTGAGTAAAAGTAGAAGTACCAGAGTGTAGGAATACTCTATTACAGTAAAGTCCTGCATTCAAAATGTCCCTCAAGTAAAAGTATAAAAGTATTCTCATCTAAATATAGTGAAAGACAGTAAAAGTAGTCAGATTGTTCGATTTCAGAATAATATATATGATGTGTTTTATAATGATTGATCATGAAAGGGTTCTCAAAGCTGGTGAAGGTGCAGCTAGTCTGAAGTACTTTGTAGACTGCAGGGTAGCTGGTGGAGGTGCAGCTAGTCTGAAGTACTTTGTAGACTGCAGGGTAGCTGGTGGAGGTGCAGCTAGTCTGAAGTACTTTACTCCAGGTGGAACTAAAGTCTGATTCAACACTTGATTATATTTCACATCATTCATCCACATCTGTGAAGTAACTAAAGGTATTAAATACATGTAGTGGAGTAGAAGTACACCATGTACCTCTGAGCTGTAGTGGAGTAGAAGAACAAAGCAGCATAACATTGAAATACTGAAGTGAAAGTCCTTCAAAATGGTATAAGTCTACTTCGTTACTTTCCACCACATCACAACAGAGGGGGAACCCTGATAGAAATATATATCCAAGATGGACGCTCATGTTGTACAACACTCCCCGAAAACCGCCATTTCCTCCTCTGCAGGCTGACACAGCGCCACTGACCGTATCGAGAAGCCACAGCCGATCGCCCTCTCTCTCTCTCTCTCTCTCTCTCCTCTCTCTCTCTCTCTCTCTCTCTCTCTCCCTCCTTCCCGCTCAATCCTGCGTTTTCAGCAGTAGTTTCGATTGGCGATCAATACGGCACATGATCAACGCGGCACCCAAGATCATGATATCCATCCCCTTCACTTAGGCCCGACTATCTGGAGCCCACGAGCCCCCGGTTCAACGGTTTTATTTTGTGGGAGTTCAATGCCCACCGCGCTCAGACAGACGGGGATCGTCTGGGTGTCGAGTTCTCTCCTGACAGTCAGTGTGTCTCGGATTCTGGGTTTTGATCTGGAGAAAAGCTTCGGCTACAACCTCCACCAAAAGGCGCCGCCGCGTCTTCCCACTCCTTGTTACATTTCTGTGCGCTTGTGCCTCCACTTGCTCGTGTAGTGAGCTAATGGCCGGCACATTGATCATGCTTGCTCGACCTCCAAATTGGGGTCAAACTCAAAAGAGGCCCCCGTCTCTACTGCGAGGAAAACAACCGCCAATTCCAGTCATCTGTGCATGTGTTTGTGGATGTAACCCAGAATGTGTCCTCGCAGACTTCCTGTCGAAGCCTTCAGATGAGAGGTGACCCTGTGAAGCAGCACTTCATGTATTCAACAAAACAACATTTCAAAACTTGTTGGATAAATCTTTTGTTTGCTAATCTTGATCCCAGTGCGTCCCGTGTACACGAGGTGGGGGTGACCTCTTAGTCGCAAACACTGCAACTAACCGTTTTCAGAAATACATATGAGAGACACCCGACTTCCTGCAACCTAGTTTGCCTTCGAGCGTCCTTCAACCCACATCAGGCAGAGGAGGAGGTCACCTAACCCCCCTCTCCTCCCCCCTCTCACTCCCTTTTCCCCCAGCAAGCCACTAACCTGATGTAATGTCTTTAACTGTTAGAAGTTGACGCTCTGCATTTCGTTCTTCTCGGACACTTTCATTATCACGATAGCAGGTATATGAAAATAGACAGGTGCAAACATGCATCGCAGCCCTCTGTCCTTGCTCCGCCGGTTGCCATGGAAACGGCTGATAGAGTAGGGTATCGATCGCTGTGTCCAGTCCCCCCCCTCTCCGTCCTCCCCCCCCCCCCCCCACCCTCCTGAACTGACTTTTTTTCTGCAGTGATGGGCGTGGATCAATAGCCTGTATATCGTATGCTTTTTCT